>JZLH01S0220605.1:13691-46278 GCA_001188425.1 Eucidaris tribuloides
TGCAGTCTTGCATTACTATTGTTACATAAATTGCATTATACAGTGCACTCTCGTTATAAAGAAGTCCTCGGGACCCATGGAATTTGTTCTTTATAACGAAATTTCTTTATATCAGGGTTGCAAAAACAATAGAATACAAAGGAAATCCAAGATATGGGACCGGAGATTTCACTTCTTTATAACGAAATTTTGTTATATCAGTGTTCTTTATAATGAGAGTGCACTGTAATCAATTGAATTAATATTATGACCACAACTACCGTATATGAAGTTTGTTATAATTGCTCTTTATCCATAATACACTTACTGTATACCCATACTGTTGATAAAGTACAAATTAAATTAATGATCATTAATCCAAATAACTATAAAAGTAAAAGCATCATCAATTAATTTTGATTCCAATTTCTTTAACTAACTTCCACTTACATTCATTGATTACAAATGCTGTAAAAAGCATTTGAACAGCAACAAAATGTATGCATACTGCAACAGCAGAGCAGTACCAGTAATTAATAAATGGCCGACTTACCAAATGTTAACTATTCCTTACCATTTACATTTTGAATGTACATAGATTATACTTGCCAAAGACACCAAAAGGTATCATTTACTCAGGGTGGCCCAAAAAGAATGCACCACCTCCGATCGCTAATTTCTTTAAAATCATCGGCAAACTGGCATTGCTTTTTGTTTCATTGGTTAGAACATTCATTTTCCAACAAAATGATACCATGGTCATTTTTCAGTAAGGCATTTGGATCCTAGGGCCATTTTTGTGAGGCAATTAATTTCCCAAATTGGCTACTTTTCAACTCCACCAATCCTCGGAACACCAAAATATTCTGTCATTACAGCATGTCATAGAAAAAGCTATGCATACAAACCGCAAGAATGCCCTCACTTTGATGAAAATTAAAGACGCTGTGAGGAATTGCGGTTTTGTCTGACAAGCTTAGTTTAAAGACACTATATAACACTGTGGAACACCCGTTTAAAAAATTGTCGAACTTGCTATCTGACATATCTGACAGTGCTTGAATGGACAAATAAACACCCTACAACACAAAAGTTTGGACAGTTATGCTGTCACTAGTACAATATGTGCAGATACAAATTGGCACATTAATTTTATATCGGGCAATAGGAAATTCTGCAACACAGCAGTCTATGGAGAAAAGCTGGAATGGTCTCTAAATGATTTTTACTTTATTTAAGCACTTAATGATTGTTTTACACTGCATTTTTTTCAGGGCTTCATTTTTAGAGTATATCAAAGAGACTAGTAGCATGGGGAATCATGTAGCTCATATTTTTTAAACTGGAAACATTGTTATACAGTGCCTTTAAGGCTCAAGAGAGAATATCTGTGTTCCAAATATTGGTGAAGTTGAAAAAGTAGCCAATTTGGGAAATAACATTGCCTCAGAAAAATGGCCCTATGATCCAACCACCCGACTAAAAATCAATGATCATAGTATCATTTTTTTTTGGAAAAAGAATATTCTAACAAAAGAAACAAAAAACAATGACATTTTGTATTAATAAATGAAAGGTTTGCAGAGAGAATTCAAGATGCAGAATTAAATGCTGAAGAAATTAGTGACTGTAAGTGTTGCATTCTTTCTGGGCCACCCTGTATATACCAAGGTCCTTTTATATTTCCACAAGTTATAAAGCAAAGTCACTGACAAAATTGATTAAAGGTGAAGTTTAAAAAAAAAAACATTCGCTCACAGTGTAAATGCACATAGATAAAGATAACATAAAGGGGGTGCGGTTACTGGTTTCTGATTCATAAGAATCTTTGGCAAAATGACATTATTTCCAGCTGAATGAACTCACACACCTGACTCAATACAAATATGTACATAAAGCACACACACAAAATGTGTTGTCACATTTACAGATACTGACTTAACCCTTGCATGGTATAAAACAAGAATTCTAGTGGAAATATGGCAATGCAACTCAATACAAAAATGTAATGAAAGCATCTTTTCAAAGGAATGTAATGAATAATTCATCTTAACTTATTAACATGTTTGTAGTAAAGTAAATTTGGGTCTTTTATTATTAAATGTAACAGTTTACAGAAATTAATTGGTTGTGAAAAAAGTATCTGATAAAATACAGGGCAAATACAACAGTCCTTTCACAGTGGAGAAAGCTGTTATTGTTTAAAAGTTCATGTTCACGTTGTTCATGACATTAAATTGGAAAATGTATTATACTATATCTGTAATATATCTGCCACAATCTAATGCACACAAACTAGAATCTTAAAATCTTCAGAAAAATGTATACTGCTAAACAAATTGATGTTAGATAGCAAAAATCTATCTTCTGTCAAAACATGTTTATTTTCTCTTACACGTTCATTTTTTTTGTAACATAAAAACTGCATAGTTTGACTTTGAAATTATATTTTTATCTTTATGACTAAAATAGGTAAGCATACATGACTACTATTATATTGCAAAACATATTTCATGAGGAGACAATTACAAAAAAATATGAAAAGGTGGTATGCTTCAACTGAAAACATATGGAAGAAAGCAAGAAATTTTCACAGCACTTCTCTGAAACTAAATTAAACTAATTTTCTACAATTAAAGATTGTGTCATTGATTTGCACGTCAAAAAACATCTAAATGAATGAAATCAGCTCAGCTGAAATCATATCCAATGTGAAGATTACTATAAATGAACACCTCTCATAGAGACTTGGGGTAAAATGTTAGATTTTGGTGAAATCTGGACGGTTAAACTTCATCCTTTTCAAATTCTGCGAAGCATTTTCAAAAAAAATCCATGATGCGACGTGCACGGCCGTTCCAAAATTGTCCGATCAGCCGTTAGCCGAAGGTCACGTGGAGTTTAGCGTTATCCAATCAGTGCGGCTCGTCGTCTTGCGACGTACACGTAACGCGATTCGTAATTGAGCAAATTTAAACTCACGGAAAGAACAACATTCCGTGGTAACATGTCGTTATTAGTTTTTCTCATAAAACAACAATCATGAACGTATGGATCTCAAACTTTCAACACACCTTTGTAAGTACTAAACTACCATTTGGTATTGATAATAATGGGAAGTAAATAAGTAATGGACTTGCACATCCCTGACACAATCTTTAATACAAGATTTTGCAAGAACATGACTGTCTTAAAATATGTAATCCATATGGTCCCTCAATTGATACACACCAAAGATTAATACTTGTTAATACTCAATACGTCAACTATCACAATGTGATTACAATACACCTCGGTATGGTAATTATTTCAAATCACTTTTTTTTTCAATGTCCAATCATTTCAAAGAATTGTCAATCAATGGGAATTATCACTTAATTCAAGAATTTCCAATATTGCACTATTATAGGCAGTTTCAACACAATTAGATGTTTGGCTATCATTTGCTGTTACACATTCTGTTTGAAATAGGACGGAACCAAAGCTGCAGATTTGTCCCCAAAATATTTCAATTTTGCTTAATACTTTAATTTCTGGTATAGTCAAGTTTTCAAAAAAAAACACTACATTTTATATAATGGATGCTTACAATCTCATTTTTCAACTATCTTTTGCATATTTGGCATGGGACAAACTACAGTAATCAGACATTCTCTGACTTATACAGGGGGAAGTCATTGTCACATATGGGTCTGCAAAAAAGTAATTATCACATAACAACATTTCTTGTTTTCGAGGTGGCTAAAAATTATGCATTCAATCGCTTTATTACTTGTTTCCCCATCTCCAAGAAAGCTTCACTGAAACACATAATTGCCATATTTCCGAGTCATAGCAGTTATGCAGAGAAATTGCACCCTGTTTGCACAGGGATGCATGTGACATGCTAGTAATCTTTTCAACTATAATTGTGTGAAGCCATTAGAAAACTCTGCACTGTGCATTTTACAACATTCCTCTAACAAGTAGGGTCAGTGGTACAAATTGCACACAATTACCAAGCATCAGGGTTTGCAATTTTTTTTCCTTTGGGAGGGAGATTTAAATCACGATTTAAAATCATGATTTAAATCAATAAATCAATTTGATTTAAATCACAGAGTCTTTTTTAAAATCATGATTTAAATCAGTGATTTGAATCACCATCCTTACCAAGCATCCACTCATGACTGAATAAGCTTTCCAAAGACATTGTTTAATATTGCAGACACTTGATTTGAATAAAGTAATAACAAACCTCTAATGTCTGGCTGTATAATGATGTTTAAATGGCTGAATAAACAACCAAGAATACATAAGTTTTGAAAATGATGCTGTCACTATGAAGATTACCATGAATATCACCTTAATAACATCAATCAGTCTGATGGTTTACTCTAACACTACAGTCTACAGGAAATGTACTGGTATATGTCTACACAAGTCACTCATAGATTTTCATTTTTTCAAATCATGTATTGGTCCTTTTGAAGTGGATTATTTTCAATATTTCAAATTAATACTACACCACCAGAGAGACACTAATATCACATAGGCTCAGATTTTTTATTTTTTATTTTTGTAAAATTGGAAACATTTTTAAACAATGCCTTTAACTTTGATGAAACAGACAGAGATCAGTGGAAAAGCTCCAGGTTATTTTTTGTTGAATACAAAGTTCAAAGAGAAAACCACATAGTCCAGTTTCTAATGAGTAGTGGATTACGATTACCAATTTGCCACATTGCAGGTACCTTACATGTCAACTACCCTAAATAAATTACTCACTTCAGTGTAAAATTCCCTGGTTGATTGCCGCTAGAAGCAGAGTGGCCGCCATGAAGTACGACATCCGATACATGGCGTCCATTCCAAATAGTACAGCTGCTATGGTGAAGCAGTGGATCAACCATGCTATAGTCTTGGTGACGACCCTGTAGATGTGAAACCGAGAAAATTAGATATCAAAATTATTATTATTTGTTGAGTCACATATTAAATATATAATCACATAGTGTTATAATGTTTCAGGAGATTAGTTGTGGTCAAGACACCGAAACAAAACAAGACATGTTTAGCCTGAGTCAGTAACAAAAATATGAAACTCGAATGTTATAACTAGTTTTATTGCTTCTACATACAATTATCAAAATCTTAAAATGTCAAAATAACATTATGCATCTTGACAAAATGTACAAAAACATGCCTCAACTTTGTGTGTTCATGTAATATCAAAACTGTGATATAGTGAAGCATTTCAGTTGATTAAATTTGTCGAAGGAATATTCTAGGAATTTAAACAAACCCCCTACTTCATAATATACAAATTAACTTAAATTGGCCATCTATGTTTCTTCATGTTCCAACTATCTAATGACTTATTGTTTCAAAAATATAAAAATATATCAATATGAATTCTTATTTAGATTTAATATTAATTTGCCTAGTGAATATTTGTAGAATATGATCTAATGTATAGGCCAAGTACATAAATAGCTTGAATACTTATTATCTTGTATGACACATGAGATTGTAAATGAATTAATGTTTGGTCTTATAAGTTGAAAACCAAATAAATGAATGAATAATGAAGGATTATAATAAATTTGCTGAACTAAATGGTAAAACACTTTGCTTTTTGAAAACTGAATTGAAATATTTTTTCCAGATAAAATACATTATAACATTAAAACCATGTTGAAGCATGTCAAATATTTGACTCACCCCTTCTTTGGTTGTGTGGTAGGAGGGTCCAGTAGTACTGTCAGGGCTGCTATCACAACTAATGTTGTATAACGTGCTGGATCCCTCTCCAAATTATCACCTCATTTCTAAAACAATCAAAAGAATAAAGTATACATTACAGTAATGTAATAGATCACAAGACGACTGAATCGAGAGGTGCTGTGGCGAGATTGGTAAGGCGCGTGCCTGACAATCTAGGTATGGAGTTCGAGTCCGCCGGCATTAATGTCCTTGCAGAGACATTTTTAATCTGCTTTGCTGCTCTCTCACCCAGAGTATAAATGGGTACCTGAGAGGACTGAAAAGCCAGTTGTGAATGAATAAGCTCCTGAGCGCCTAACGGGCACGCGGGCTAGGAATACTCCCAGGGAGTGGAGATGCGCACAATAATGTGCAGGCTTGATATGGTCCAATGATCAGGGGGTAATGTGTGACGTCGTGTGAGCAGGGTTTTACAGTGGTACCAAGACGATAAACCTCACGTTTACGTTAGCCTTTACATGAATAATCTTATTTGATAAATTTCTACCTCGACTGAACATTTGACCACTCTGAGCTGAAGAAAATTTTCAAGGTTCAACATAGCAAGGCAGTCCATACTTGCATGTAAGTTTCTATTACTAGTTGTTCAATTTTGAAATTAAATTGCTTTCTACAAATATTTTTTCCCCATGCAAACAGATTTTCCAAATTTTATTCCAAGGTGAAGAGCAAAAACATAATTCTTTATTACGTATTTAGCGATATGGTCTATTATCTCCACTCACCTCATATTCTTTACCCACACGGCCAGTGATGGTATATTGAGCAAGGTCAATAGCAGCAACAGCATCATCATGGCAAAGTGGAAATGCAGACAGGTGTTTGCCTCGTCTAGTGGAGATGGAGGGGTCTCCTCTGTACTGGCCTCTGTTTCACCATTCTCCTGAGATTTGGTCTCAGTCTTGGTCTCTTCACCATCCTCTTCAGGCTTAGTCTCTGCAACAGTCTCTTTTTCAGGATTCTGTATGAAAGTACATTGTAGGTGAGCACAATGTCATGCAATCATGAGAAGTCTAATAACATACTGTTGCCTTTTGGGGCTAAGATGGTTACAGTCCAAAGGACTGAGAGTCCGATGATTGTAGCGGCCATAGTTTGTGCATCTAAAACTCTGCCTAAGGTAGTTTTAATTTTAAAATTTAATTAGAACAAAAGACGAGAGGTAGAACTATGTACTTTGACTACAATTAAAAGTATTGGCTAACATTTACCACAGTTAAAAAAAATCTGAGCCACATGATTCCCCATGCTACCAGTGTCTTTGATGAGGCCTAAAAATGAAGCCCTGAAAAAATTGTATTTCAAAATGATACTTAAGTGCTGCAAAAAAGTGAAAATCGTAAGTTGACCGGATTCACTTGCCCATTTCCTCCCATAGACGTACTGTGTGTACACGTAGGCTATTAAAACTCGCCCAGAGTTTTAATTGTTTATTCATGCATAACTTGCCATTGGCAGTGTAACCTTCCAAACTTTTGTATTCTAGGGTGTTTATTTGTCCATTTGAACACTACTATGTACCTCAGATATCAAAGTTTGATAATTTTTTAATTTGAAGCTCCACAATGTTAGCCTATCACTTTAAATGCATTACACAGTTGTTCAAATTTTCGAGCGAATGGAGTACGTTGTTATGGATATGTGTTGAGGAGGGGTGTTGATCATGTTTTGACAAGGGCGTTTGAGTTTCAGGTAGATGGTCAGAGGGAAGGGGGTGACCGAAGAAGACGTGGAAGAAGCAAGTGGTGGAGAAGAGTAGGAGGGTTGGATTAAGGGAGGAGGATGTACCGAATAGAGTAAAGTGGAGGGAGGGGGGTAAGGGCAATTTCTGTGAGTGCGAGGTAAATCCGGCCACCCTCGTAATTAGGGACTTAACTGGATTTAATCCCTTGGGGACGATGGATTTGTACAGAAGCCCAGAACATTTCACACTCAGAGACAAAATTGCTTACACTGAAGCCCCCATAATATGCCAACCATTTCATTTAAAGTGAGGCTATAGTGCATACAAATGGTTGTGACCCACTAAGAACACATATTTACCAGTGTAAATGTACTTGTCTCAAGTTGTGAAAATTGCTGGGCTTCTGTACAAGCCCGTTGTCTCTAAGGGGTTAAAATCTGGATTACTACTACTTCCACTACATATTCATGATTTTAGTCTTTCAGATATGCCATACATTGGTGCCATAGAAATCTCTGGTCTATCTTAGTTTACTGGACCCTCAATCTATCGGACCCTCGGTCTATAGGGATTCCCCTTGCTAAGATGACCCAGGCACACTTTGCTTCGTTTTTTTTGGGGGGGGGGGGAGGGGGGAATAACCAAACTATGACATTCAAAAACATGAAATGATTTTTTGGCATTTTTCCATGATATTATTTTCTAACTTTCTAAGAAAAAAAGTCATTTGTGACTGATTGCATTTCTAATAACGCAAACAACAGCAAATATTGCTTACTGGGTAGGTAGATTTGAAATAGTGTTACTTGGAGGCAATTATATTGGTTGATAATGGTAAAGCTTATTGCCAGTACATAGTCTTGGGGGAGAGGGAAGTTGTAATTAACTCTGTGGAACAAAGGGCAACTATGAAATGCGTCAACAAATGTGTAGTACCAGTTTATTTTACATACAGATATGCAACCAAGTTTCATGACCAATCAAGTATGACCAATATTTGGACCTACATGATTCCAAATTGTAAATTCCAAACTTTACTTCCTGGAATGAGCATGAAATGTACCAAGAAAACTTCCTCTCCTCTTATCCAGTAATCCTAAACTTGCTCTGCGGATTTACAGTTTACATTAAAACCAAGATTTTCTAGACTGCTGAACCAAGTAGACTTTACTTACGATGTTAAGGCATCCTTTCAGCACATTAACTTGAGCTTTAAGAGATATAACCTGTAAAAAAATAAAATTATGATTACTAAATTAATGTGCACTAATTTTTCTCCAACATGAATGACAGATTATATTTGATTCCACAAATACTAAGAAAATATATGTGTAAAAGCTAGGAATGAACTACTGATAATTTTGTAGAATTTGATGACAATAGATAATCCAGAAATGATATAATAACCAGTCAGTGGGTCACACAAATAATGGTATATATACAAAATAACTGGCATTTCCGAGGCCAGATGCAATTAATTTAAAGGTCCACTGTCAAGGGTCAACTCAACCACAGAGAGGACGACAACCAGTCTTGGAATACAGGCAAATATTCGCAAACATGGACTGTCGTAGTGCCATAGTGTACAGATTACGGAAGGAAAATAAATGTTGTATTTTTCCACACTGCCGCTCTTTCTATTGTACTATGGATGTCATCATCGCACTTTTTTTTATTATTTTAGTCAAAAGAATGTGTTTTTCATCTTGCCATGACAGTGGGGCTTTAAGAGCACTACAGAATACAAGGCAGTCAACTAGTTCTGTCTTATCAGATGGTATTATTACTGGCTACAAAACTTTGAAACAGCACTCCTTAACTACTACTCAACAACTTGGTATGATATGTAAGCACCAATGTTTATTTTAGTTTGTTCATTCATTTATCATTTATTCCTTTAATTCTTCCTTTCTTTCTATCACTGTTTATTCATGTAGTTAGTTAATTCATTAAATCAACACATTTACTTATTTTTGGTTGGGGACTATTTCTTTCTCAAAGAAAACAATTAGGCAAAAGTAATTAGGAATTATACCTTCCATCAATCTACTGTTGAGTAGAAAAATATTTATTACATGAATGATACTGAAATACAGAGAACATCCCTTTATCTAATAGTCACACTTACTTTTTTAATCAAGGGTTCTTATGATAGATGAAACATTATACATGTTGTAATTATTTGAGAAAGCCTTCGTGAAAAGAACTTAAAGTAACAAACTGATCATAATGTTCAGGTTGAGACGTCAATTGATAGTTGTGTACATGCTAAGAAACTTTTTCACTTGTTGCCACTCAAGACAAAATTTTGACTTTGTCCTAGAATTATTTATTACATTAGGTTCACCAAAAATTATCAACATATGTTTTCAAATCTTTTAATCCCATAGACTTTGCCATTCTGCTCAGATAATTTTAACTATATTGAATAAAAATATCATATTATATATTTAATCATTGTGAAATAATATGTGGAACAATAACTCTGCAGGCTGCAGCATTTCATTGTTAATTACGAAAAGGATCCACAATGGAACCACTTACCTTGAGTAGATAGAGTACTGTCAGGATGAGCAGCACCACTGCCCCACACGACCCCAGACCCATTGCCATCAGAGCCCCAAGGACAGCATAGAGAGCCAAGGAATAGCCCAGGCTGCCACTGGCCTGAATGGTGTCCACATTGATACTGGTTCTGAATCAAACAAATAATAAAAATAATAAACATATACATACATTCATATTGAACAAATTCTATCTATATTCCCAATACAATTATTCATGATAAATAAAATAAAACAATAAATGAATAATTAATTGTTAGCATAGATAATATGTATTATTACTTGATTTACAAAAGTTGGATATTATTTAGTAGTACTCCAGAATTTTAAATATGGTTTTGTCCGTGTTATGGGGGTGGCCAGATTCACCCAACTCTCACAGCAATTGCCTTTACTGCCTCCCTCCACTTCGCCCTATTTGGCACATCCTCCTCCCTAGGTCCAACCCTCCTACTCTTCTCCACCACTTGCCTCTTCCATTTCTTCTTTGGTCGCCCCCTTCCCCTCAGACTATCCACCTGAATCCCAAACACCCTTCTCAAAATGAGATCAATATCCCCATGTCCTACCAACATACTCCATTTGCCTTTGCCATCTGATCCACTGCTTCTTTCAAACTATACATTTGCATCAAATTCTGTCTTCTTCCTGTCCATCAGCTTCACAACACATATCGCTCTCACATGTTGCTCTCTCAGTCCTTATTAGATATCCGATCTCATTTTCACCAACCCCCATGTCTCACCCCCATACAATATAGGCAATATCACGCAACTCCCATAAACCACCACTTTCATTTTCAAAGGTAACTCTGTGTGCATAATGCATAAATTGCATTGTATGACTAGTGCCCCCACTTGGGCAAAATGCAATGACTGCAAACCTTAGCTGATAAACAGTTTGAGTTAATATTTGCTCTCATGAATCCACATTGGCTCTGAGCCAGTCACTTGTGATACAAAGATTTTCCACTGTCAAGTCAATCTCAATTAGTAAAATTGCACTTACAGCCCTATCTACGAATTATCACATGATGACAAATTCTATAGAATGAGTATGATTGATATTTCAACCTATTCCAATTTATTCTTTTTTCCATCCTATGTAATGCATTCCATCCATTTCTCACCTTATAACTTCATTGCGACCTATACAGCGTGGCCCAAAAAGAATGCTACACATGTGATCGTTAATTTCTTCAAAGTCATTCATAAAATGCCATTGGTGATTATTCCATGGATTAGAGCATTCTTTTTCCAACAAAATGATACCATGATCATTAATTTTGATTGAGGTGTTTGGATCTTAGGGCTATTTTTCTGAGGCAATGTAATTTCCTAAATTTGCTATTTTTTAACCTCCAGCGATCATCCGAACACCGAAATATTCTTAAATTACGGTGTGCCATAGAATAAGCTCCGCCGAGACAAAGGGCAGGAATTCCCTTGCTTTGATAAGGAAGACCATGTGAGTTGCATCTCCATTATCATCGCGGTTTGTCTGGTATGGCATGCTGAGACGCGAGAATATCTCGGTGTTCGGATGACTGCCGCTGATGACAAATTGGCAAATTTGGGAAATGACATTGCCTTGGAAAAATGGCTGCAGGACCCAAACGAATGACTCAAAATCAATGATCATGGTATCATATTGTAGGAAAAAGAATGTTCTAATCGCTGAAACACTGTCATTACTAGGTGTACACCATGCACGTGTATGTACTTTCAAAATGGACCCTAAGCAAGTAATTATCTGTTGATCTCAGAATACCCTAAACAAGTATGTAATTATCTGTCTATCTCAGAACACCCTAAAAAAGTATTCAAGTCTGAAAAGATACCCTTTTAAAGTCAACCTGTTAAAAGTATAGTTTGTACAATAATATGCTATCACATTATTTTATTTACAAAGATACAAACGTGCAAATTTCTGGCAATGATTTTATGCCAGTACATAATCATTTATTTTTGTGACTTATTGGTTCACTGTATTAATGCAAAAGTGCACGATAAATAAGAATTCAAGTTCAAATACAAATTCCTCACCCCTTAAATAATGAAAGAATCCTGCCAAAGAGAGAGATGTCACATTCCATGATGGCCGCCATGATGGTCAAGACTCCGTAACCGAGCAAAAACAGGAGGATCGGCAGAACGGCAAAATTGATGTTTTGCTGGTCGAGCACTCGGAAGTTGTTAGCTTCAAACAATGGTTTGTGGCTGAAAAGAAATGTGAGAAATGTGGAGAAAAATACATCAAATAGGTGGGAGAAGGAAGCAGTAACCTTTCCACTGGATGGGAGATGAGATACGATGGCATACTATACAAGCTGAATATTTTGTAGTGGGTTTATTTTTGCGACTTAACTGTAAAATTTTCTCTTTTTAATATGCCTGCATAAAATAAATGAACCCACAAGAGGGCAATAGTCATAATATGTCTCACTTTATGATGAAATTTGGACCTCATTTGACCTTTACCCTACCTATGTGACCTTTGACCCGATACATAACATTGAGATCCCTGTAAGGTATCCACAATCCAAGTTTGGAAACAAATGGGCATATGGCATGATAATACCATACTTATTTTTCTCTGTCAAACTTAAACAATTATGAAAACCAATATACTTTCAGAAGATTGAGGAACAATTTTCTCAGATCGACCAAAATTATACACCACCTTTACAAATAACACGCTCATAACCTACTTGTAGTTGTAGATTGCTAATGGGTAACTTGATATTACTTACATGTGAGGCAGAAGACCCCTGATGAGGGATACAAATGGAACCACAACAAACGGCTTACAGTGAGTTGACATGGTGTCAATGAAGGAAGGTACCGGTTCTGTGAGAGGGAAGAAAATGGGAATAATTGGCATGAATATAAACATATGAAAATGACATGAACAGGTTCCCTCTTTTGTATATAAATTTCTATCACGAACTGATCTTCTTTTCATAGTACCTATTACACAATTTGATGTTTGTCAAAAGTTAGAACAATGCTTTCACTTAAAGCTATTAGTACTGTAGGTTTTCAGCCATGATGGGTGGTGCCTGCATAAACCTGCTGAAAACAGTGCATACAACAAAAGATTTGATTTTAGCAAGACAAAATAGATAAGGAGATTCTTTTACTTTGCTGTAAGATTACAAACTGTTAGTATACCAGTGTTATTCTGAAAATCAACTTTAAGACTAAAACTAATTCTGGACCACATAGTTGGTCAACCAATAATTTTTTTAAAGGAAATGGAAATTTCTGTTGAAACTCATTCATGATTTATTCATCTGGTTGCTGAATTTCAAGTGCAGTGTCATTTACTTACAGAAACGTGCAGTCCATACTGGAGACTGTGATTACAAAATTTCATATTATGTGCATTAGCAACAGACAGACAGTAAAACAGATAGCATTACAATGTTGTAATTGAGTTCTGATTCTATTCCAATTTTCAGCTTACAAGGACGATGATTTGGTAAAAAAACACTAGAGCAGTTATACTCACTGCCTGCTGCTACAGTTCTGAACATATAGGCGACTGCCAGCATAGCAACATCAGACACAAAGCATGGTAACAGGTATCCATAGAAACGCACCAACTACAGAAAATAAATAAGAGAGGAAACAAATTAAGAAAGAAATTACATTACACAATATTTTGATGCTGAGATACTATACAAAAGAATATTGGCACAATATGTATTACAGCTCCAAATACTTAAATAAAATTCAAAATCTGTACAAAAAATAAATAGAATAACAAACTGATAAAGCCTCACTGTTGCTCTTTCATTTTTTTTTTTACATGTTATTGTCATAATAATTATTGTTAAAACTTGAAGGGGAATTAGCTGTAATACTCTTTTTTTTCGGGGGGGGGGTTAAAAAGTTGAATTGGTCAAAATATAAAATTGATATAACAAAAATGATTTTTTTTTTCATATTTATACACCCCTATCATACAAATAATACCAGTATTCAAACTAAGCCAATTCAATCAGTGAACACCTGCTCAACAGAAATGAAGAAAACAGAGAATGTAGTATGATTTTCCCAAGATCTTAATGAAAATGTTACAAATAAACAACACATCATAACATCAAAGCTAAATCTTAGTATGACAAAACTGGGAGGAAAGGACTAATGTCACATCAGCTACATGTACCATTTCAAGTCCAGGAAATATACAAACACCCTCCCCTAGCTAGCCTCATGCTTGAAATCCTTCAGAAAGTATTTGTCACAAAGATCACCCACTTTAACAACGTAATTACTTAATTTGTTCCGAAACCATGATGAAGCCCCTAATTTTGTGAAACCATGCATGTATCTACTATGGTTTAACAGTTTTAAGTTATCTCAAATAAGCAAGGGCAATCATTGATGGGCTACAGCAATCAGAGATTCTTGAGGTTTCTTTCTGTCAATGTTAAATTGAAATTCAATTCAATCAGCAACATACAATAGCAACAACAACAACTTCTAATAAAATTGTCTGCTTCCTAGAACATGCTAATTGTATTTTCCATGAATAGAATCCCCCCCCCCCAAGAAAAAATACAATAAAAGATACTAGTATTGCATTTGAAACAATCAAAGCATCACAACTGATGCATGCAGATGGTATAAAATTGTGAGAGATAAGCAAACTACACAAATTTATGAGATTATTGGGATAAATGTGAACAATTTAATTATTATAAAATGCCTTAAAGACGCTATATAACACTGTGGAAGACACGTTTAAAAAATTGTCGAACTTTGCTATCTGACATATCTGACAGTGTTTGAATGGACAAATAAACACCTTAGAACACAAAAGTTTGGACAGTAATGCTGTCACTAGTACAATATGTGCAGATACAAATTGGCACATTAATTTATATCGGGCGATAGGAAATTCTGCAACACAGCAGTCTATGGGGAAAAGCTGGAATGGTCTCTCAATGATTTTTACTTTTTTAAAGCACTTACTGATTGTTTTAAACTGCAATTTTTTCAGGGCTTCATTTTTAGACCATGTCAAAGACACTGGTACCATGGGGAATCATGCAGCTCAGATTTTTTAAACTGGACAACACTGTTATACAGTGCCTTTAATTACACCTTTTAAAATGAATATGGACAAGGCAGTGAATAGTCCATTTCAACACAAATTTAAGGCAACTCTTATCAAACCAAAATTGGTTGCAGGAATTTCAGATGGATATAAAGTTATTTATTTGCATTATGAAAAAGCAAAACAAAATAGATATGTCATGTCTACCACGCTATTTTTCTCACACATCTATAGATAGATATATGGTAAGATACGAGATCACAAAGATGACACTATGTACAACAGCATCCTGGGAAAGCAAACTTATCAAAGCAATTGTTCATATACAAATAACAACTGTTAGGGTTTCTGATTCCCCCACAAATAACCCTTAGATATTTACGTTTTGGCTTGAGGGTGGATAATCCAAGGTCTTTGATAGCAAACACTGCTTTACACAAAATAATATTGCTGCTAGAAGAAGAAAATATCAAATGAAGAACTGACAATACCACACACTTCTCTGTTTCCATCTTTTATCACTTACATGTGTAATTTCAGTTTGATGAAATATGTTTTAATTCAAGGAAAACGTCAAGAATTGGTCCCTCAAAATCAGGCATTGGGAGAGAAAAAAATGTTTCACTGTTGTTCAACTATTGGATTAGTCTGTATTGTATGAATAGATCTCAGGCCAATTTACTGTTATTTAACAAAATGATTGAATAGGTTGCAGTGACTGAGTATTTGCCAATGAAATAAACATCATCCAAAAAAAAAAAATAGTTTGAGGGTCTTCCTTTTGAAAGATGTGTTTTGTCAACATTTGGATTGTCAGCTTCCTACAGGCAGTGTTTGGTCTGATCAGGGGCCCAGGAGAAGCTAAGGATTAACCCACTGAAGATGAGAGACTAGACATCTTGTCACAAGGTCTATGGGAAAGCAAAATCAATCCGTCTTCAACCGGATAAGGTTTAAAGTAGCCAGAATATTCACTTTATTCAGATACACATGTAACCTGTAATCTGGCTTGCTATGAAACACACATCAATTTAAAAGCTTTTTGTATTTTTAAACAGCCATCTTTTAAAAACTATACAATCAGTCACAACAACACAGTTCAAATACATCTTGTCTGTTTCTATGGTCAACTCTAATTTTGAACAGTGACATTGTATATCAAAGTCTTGTTATGACAAAGGAATTTTTCCAGTCCCAAAGATAATTTTCTTTGTGTTCTTTTGTTTTTGTAACCCTGATGTAACAAAATTTTCAGAATTTTGACAAAACAAATTAAATGGGGTTTGTTATAATGAGTTCATGAGAGTTCATGAGAAATTGAGAAGAGAAATTTTGTTTGACTACTGTCATAACGTAAGAAAATAATATATATTGCGATTAAATTAATGTAAATTCAAATGAAAAGCTTATTGAAACAAATATAAACTGATTTTGATTTTGTTAGCTGTTAAAAATGGGATTTGTCTTCATGGCAATCTTGATTTTGCATCGTAGCATTCTTGTGAAATTCCATAAAGATCATCAGAAATTGGCAGGTACACAAACTAACTCAATACTTTATCAATTCTTATGGATTTTGAGCACTACTATAGACACAGATTTTAGTACCTAGCACTGGTTGGTGTCGACCATTTTTGTTGTCCTGAAGTTCTGTTGCTGCCTGGTATGGGCAGCAACAGTACTTCAGGACAACAAAAATGGTCAACCAGGCAGCAATAGTACTTCAGGACAACAAAAATGGTCAACACCAACCAGTGCCAAGTACTAAAATCTGTGTCTTTAGTATTTAGGTAATCTCCTTATTGTCACTTCTTTTCAACTTCCAGCCCACTTCATTGCAGATGAAGCAAGAAGTGCAGTGATTGAAATTCTTTTGGATTAACTTCCACTACAGTTATATCTAAATAGAAAAGGCATAGTACTTTGTATGTGAAGAGCCAATTACATGTATCACCTTGTAAAAGCTGAATTACATGTCCAGTCCTAAGCCAATATCCCTTTTTGGTACATTTACTACTTCTCATGTTTCTTCAATTTTCTGAATAAATATATTTTTGTTAACAATATAATTTCATAAATTACAGCTATTTGTACGTTTATCCACTGTAATTGTTTATAGACATATTCCATAGCATCCCAGATGTTTGTTCTATACCTTTTCTAATTCTACTCTTAAGAATGGTAGCCATATTAAATGTCAACTATACTTTGTTCACATACAATGATTTTTTATAAATTCATGATTTTCATCCATTTTCCCTATAACTACGGAACTTAGGAGCAAAGGCTTTACTTCTTGTACTATCAAGGATTGAGCACACTGATCATCCAATCTGTGGAAATTTACTAGGTTAAAATAATTCTACCACCTCCTCCTATTTCTATTTTATTCATTCAAATTTAATTAATCAGTTAATTAAATAATTGATTGGTAACCAAGGCAATTTCTAACTGAAAAAGGAAGCATTTTCTCTCTTTTTCATTACAGCATGGGACCTATCAAACAGTATGAACACATGCTCACTGCAATCAAATTTCTGATGGTCATTATGAAACAGAGCTAGCACTGAAAAAGGGGAGAAGATGAAAGTCACTTCAGTTCAGAACATATTGTTGGAGGCAATAGACAGAATTATATACCTCATATAAAGATTCTTATCATTGATTGGTCAAAACTGTATAACGTGACACGGCGATAATCTATCTATCATTGCCTCGAGGGTTTAGGGTGCCTGTCACTTGACCTAAGGTCAAATGATAGGCACCCCAAACCCTGTGATAGGTCGTCGTAAACCCTCGATCTTGCCCGCGCACACACGTACGTACGCGCGTACCGGTATGCACCAAAGATGATACAGCACCGCATAGCAGCGCGACGCTTTAGGATCTTTGGTACGCACGGCGTTTAGCGCGAGCTAGTGCGACAAGGTAGCTGTAAAGACACGGAATAGGCCTACTGCATGAAGAGGTTTTCAGGATTTAGAACATTTACTGAAGATAGCCGATAGTAAAAATACAAAGAGATAATTCAAGCACCCAGTCTTGTCTTTGAGAATTGAGGATTAGGCCTAACTGTTACTTCAACATGCAACATTGGCGACATCGCTAGGTTAGTACGACTACGTTATTCGCACGGTACGTACATAATACACGCGACGACTTCGGTTATCGCACACTGCTGTACGCGCAGCGCATGTTGATTTCAACCTGATTTCAACATGATTGCGAGTGATTTAATAATGGAATTCTCTTCATACCACACGTAACTGTTAGACTGTGACTTATAGTTAGACTGATTCATGAATCATTTAAGAGGATGAGGTATATAAAACAAATATTGACTGCTCTGTAATCGGATGGTGGTATCGCTCTCCTCGTGCTGTTCATACCGGCCCTTCTATCAAACCCCTCGGCTGCGCCTCGGGATGATAGAAGGCCGGTCAATGAACAGCACTCGGGAGTGATAATTTCCACCAACATCCTCATGAGCAAAGTCAATATTTATTTGTATACTACAGAATACATCTCAAACATGAATAAAAATTTTTAACAATGACCAGTTGATTTATCCTGTTAAAAAAAGGTAATATTTTCTAATTTCATGAATAAACAAGTCAAAAAGGGAGCATTCCTTGATGTCTCTGGGGGATTGACTCCACAAATGAAGTACCGAGGTATATATTTTTGTCCATTGTATTGAAATACTTAAGTCAAATATATAGTAATGTGGATGGATTTCATAGCATCAGACTAAGTGAAAAAGATACAAATACCTAATCCTATAGGTGAACTAAAAGGAAAAAAACTATTTTTGAGATAATGTAATGTCACATGCAAAGGCCAATTATTTCCCAACTTCCATTATTTATAGCTGCCACTCAGACAAGGTGAAAACAAAGTCAGCTGTTAACTAAGTGTCAAGAGTTTCCGATATTTACAACTTTCAGTGTGCAGAGATCACACACAAGACGGCTTACCGTCACGAATGACACGTCCCTCACCTTGAAAGTGATTTGAATCATGAAACATACTGACTTCTGAAAGTCAAACCTTCCAATAGAATCATTTTTCTTCAAAAGAAAAAAAAGTACATTTATACACAGTCATGCTTTATTAGGATATTCATACAGATTATGGCTAGACTAGCACATTTCACCAAATTTTCACCAATTTTAAATGTAACTCATCTAGACTACTATTAGCAAACAGTTAAGTACTTAAAGCCTCCAAAGTTGAGGCAAGATGAAAAAGCAGATTGGCAAAAAACTGAAACAGAACATATGATACAATCATTTTAAAGTGCAAGTTTAGTTTTGGTGATTTTTCTTTATTTGAAAGGTTTATGCCCAAAGGTCATATCACACTAATAACAGATTCTGAATGTCTTAGGTTTTTTTTCTATTAATTAATGAAAAATCGGGGGGGGGGGACCCCCAAGATTTTGGACTTAATGTAACTGATCTTTCTGATGAGGTATGATTCAGATAACACTCATTAACCCTTTGGATGCTATAATGTAAAATATAGTCAAAAATCTTAGGGGTCCCCCCCCCCCACCCTCCCCCGAGATTTTTCATTAATTAATTTAAAAAAAAAAACTAAAGATATTCAGAATCTGTTATTGGTCATTGGTGTGATATGACCTTTGCTCATAAACCTTTCAAATAAAAAAGAATCGCCAAAACTAAACTTGTGCTTTAATACCATGTCTACTGAGTATTTTAGTTTATTCTTTGACATGAAGTTCAAATATACATGCACATGAACCTACAGAGTACAGATAACGTTTAGCTACTTAAATGCAGTGATTTATGTGACCCTTTGTTTCTACAAGGATAAACAGGCACCCAGGATTTATGCATAAATGTGTCAGCACCACATTTCCCTTGTTCAAATTTTATTCCTTCCACTATTGAGGGCAATAAAAGGAACATACTCATGGAAAGGAAACATACAAAAAAGCTGACATTCTGGGGGGGGGGGTTGTGTTGTTGTTGTTGTTCTCTTAATTAAATTTCAGAGCTTAGATCGTGCCTATGATATACACTTATGTACACATCATTTTAGTTCAGTCATATTTTGAATATTTTCTAAAGATAATCATAATATTGTTGACAATCAATCACTTCCTTGCCAGGCTCATAATTTTTGTTTGAATTTATTGATTTCCCTTTAATTAAGTCCAAATAAGAAACTATATTTCACTGTCAGACTTTAAATGTCAAATTCAATTTGGTTTTCTTCACAAGGTACAACATGTGACAATCATGATATCAATAATGTAAACAAAGCCAATTTCACGTATACATAGAAATCTTTATACAAAATAAATCATTTTAACCTGTTGGAAACAAAGCACGACATATCAGAATCTCGTGCTGGTGTCCATGGAGAATGCGTGTTACATCAAAATGAAATCGTCTCCATTGGGTTAAAAGCAAGAGTGCAACAGGTCAGCAGAAAGTATGTTGATATGACTAGTAGCATAATAAAAGGTAAATCAATTAATATATGGTAGAAAATACATCTCAACAACACAGAGATCCCCCCCCCCAAAAAAAAAATATCAGCCCTCTATTCAAAAGAAATACAGAACACCTTTTCTTCTGACAGAGTTGAATAAGTAACTGGTAACAGTTATAATGACACAACAATATCAAGTCAACCCCTACCCCCCTACACCAGCCTGAAATCACTGCCTAATCTTAATCCTCTCTAAGCCCACTTGTAAGTCAGCCAGCCCTGGGTGATAATATCTTGCCTCCTGAGCATTCTTATCTGCTCACCCTTGAAAAGCAAGCCCATACTACAGCTAAGTACATATCTTTAAACATTCCCTAAGTTTGTGATAAATGGGCTTAACCATCCATATCACTACAGATCTTGTTTTTGTTCCATTCTTTCTCTTTTTATTTACATTTCTCAGGCTGGTCCACTGGTTGCTAAGACAGTTATATGTATTCTGAGTCATGCTGAGCTGAACATTCACAGAACAGTTATTATAAGACTACTGCAACTACGGCAATAAGCCCCGCCTCTTCAAACTTTTTTGGGAAGCCCATTCAGTGTTTATGCTGAGAAAAGTTTGTTTGAATTGAAGCATTCAACTGAAAAGGTTCCAGCCATGCTAGTCCTAGCACTGGTTTTGAAATAAAAAGTGAGCGACAGACTCGCGTGAAGAGTTTTCTGGTACGACCACCAGCACTGACATCACTGCTGTCAAGCGTCCCCCAGAAAAAATAATCACTGTACAAATGGGACTTTTCAGAAGAATTTGCAACAAACCCATATAATTAATAAGGCCACTAAACAATGGAATAGTCTGGTGATTGTGGCAGTCGCTTGTGAGATGGATTGTTTCAGAAGAACTGGAATTCAAGGGTGGATAGCAGTTGAAATAGAGCAACCTTTTTGTGATGATCTCTGAAGACTCAAATGAGCACATGGATGGATAAATGTACATTGGGAGTTATAGCACAAGTGACTCAGTTATTAATGAGCACATGGAAATTCCACATTAAAATACCTTGGATAACTGGAAATCTATTTAACACTGGAGGTACATAATCTTCACATTTTATGAGTAAGTATGGTGACAAACTATCAAACACTTATTTTTCCAAATTATAAGGACCTAGGTAACTTAATTTTCAGCAATCTAGTAAATAACCGCCTGGTATAACCTGTTCTTTCTAAAATTCTTCAGATATATTTGTCAAATAAATGAATAAATTCATGAAATACACTTTCATTTACTAAATATGAAGTTGAAGATTTCAAAGCGTAACTCATATCAGTCTTTATTAAAGTTTAAAGCACACGTATAGTTCTGGTAAATGATAAGAAATGAAATTCTTTGCAATTATATCTTTTAGATCAAACTGTATGATATATCAATGCCCTGAAAATGGCTCATCCTAAAAACTCTCTCATTTTTTAGAAATTACTCAAAATGTAAAATGTTGGGGGGGGGGAACCCTGACAGACATATAGCAAGATGTTCTCTTTAAACATCACAATTTTTCAGTCAAAAATAATTTTCAATAGGTTTTATGTTTTTTTTCTGATGACTGGAGTGACAATAAAATACTTTGTACAAGATTGGCAGAAAAGTTTTTTGATCAACCGAAACTACAGTTTAAGGTTATTTTCTTGAAGTGATGTATGTACATGTAATGTATTTGTGGTTCTTAATTGAGGCCACTAGCATACCTTGGGGGGGGGGGGTGGGGACGAGGAAGAAGGGATTCTTTTTTTATTTTTGCTTGTCAGCTGATCAGGGAGGGGACCATGTACCAAATGGACCCCCCCCCCCCCACAGAAAAATGTGACCAAGAAATCATTGAATCCCTATAAATATTGGAGTCACTATCGCCTTTCCACCCCCCCCCCTCCCCCCCGGGTACAGCCAGTGATTGAGCACGCGAGAATAGTGAAGAATAAATCTAGAATACAGTAGTTGCATCTAAAGTGAAACCTGTCCTGCACATAGAGGCAGATGGCTGTTATTTACAACAGGCTTTATTGCATAATTCATCTTTTTGTGAATCCATTTTAGTGACCTCTAAAGCTAGAGGGCTGCTATAGACACAATGCCCTTTGAGACAGATTTGAATCAATTTCTTTTTCCGCATTAATATTTCATTAATAGAAATTTGATATGACCTACTGAAAATAGCTATGATCAAGGACTTAGTTTAGCAGTATAAAATTCTTTTGAAGGTGTATGTTAGCTAAAAGCCCTGGTATAGTTTCGGTGGAAAATACAACTATTTCATCAATCTTTCACAAAGTATTCTATTCCATTGTAAAACAATATCAAACCTAATGAAAATTGTTTCCAGTGACAAATTGTAATTTTTCTGCAGGTAGTTGTTAGTCAACCTTTATTGTTCATTAATTTCTAAGCAATGGAAACGTTTCAGAGCATCTGATTTTCAAAGAATTAATAGATTTATAGGCTTATCCAAAAAAAAAAAAGACTACCAAAAAATTAAATTTTCACTATTTACCAGAATTAACGATTACATGTGCTGACATATGCAACCATGTGTGGTTAATGTCAAGGATGAATCTACTATTGAAAAGATAGGGCTCACGCTTTAGTAATAATGCAGCAAATTTCTTTATTAATGGGAATTACTACCAATGTCTGACAAACTGTTATCTCTTTCTCTTTCACGAAGCTTGCTGAATGGCCCACGTTACAGTAACAATGCAACAAAATTTCTTTATAAATTTGAATTACTACCTATGTCTGACAAACTATTACGTCTTTCTTTTTCTTGCTTGTTGAATGGCCCATGTTATAGTAACAACGCAACAAAATTTCTATGGGAATTACAGATATATCTTAACTACCTATATGCTTGACAAAGTATTACCTTTTTCTCTTTCACAAAGTTTTGGCTCAGTGACAGTGTGATGACATCGCGTCATCATTGCCATAGTAACAAACATTCCATTATTTCTATGTCATTATTGGCTATTCACAAATACAGTAGTGCATTTATTATAGAAATCATGTGCATGCAGCCGCTGGATTTTTTTGTCCACCTTTCTCACTTTTTATAAATTTTCCAAGAGGTACAGGTATCATGACCTTTTTTATTAACATGCTGGAAATAGGCATGAAATACTTAGTCTGTCAAAAGAAAATTGGGAATATACATTATCAATGAGTGAATGCATTTATAATTGTGTTAATTACATCAATATCTCTTTTCATTTTCCAGCTCTGCAACAGATACCAATAAGTCCAATTCTACTACGGGTGATGTAAATGGATGTCAACTTTTCTGATGCTGGGAAACGAGAATACCTGCAGGAAGCCAAGAAGATCTAAAACAATAACAGAATGTTCTGTTCTCACATAAATTTCATGATCCCGACCTCCCTGGCAACACGAAGATAAATATTTGGATTGTATCTATGGTACCCCTTCATCATAAATGTTAGCACTAGTTAACATGAACTCAACATTCTGCCTAAGGGTTGGGATGAATATTAATTTTTTGTCTATGCGACCTCTATGGAACCAGTTTGCAACATCAGCCTTGGGAAGTTGAAAACTCATCACATCAAACACAGTTTGATAGATCAGATGCAGATCTTCATTCCAATAAACCCTAGTCTTGCTATCTGGTAATTCATGATGTATAGCAACCAAGGAATGTGCCATCTGTTTGTTTGACAGGTTTATTGAATTTAGCAGCCGCTGAAGAAAACTCATCTCAGGACATCTCAAACTGTTTTGATATGCTGCACTGCTTTTGGTGTTAATGTGATAATTAGGGGCAGTATCAACAGTAATTTGGATTATACACTTTTAAGGGTATAAATGCCAAAGTTGTGTTTGCCTGATGAAAACTGATACTGTGTGCTTTATCTTCTGGACTTTGAAGTCATTACGCCTGCACGTCGTGAGTAAATGGAGTCCAAGTTTACTAGAATGGTCTTAACTGTTCATACAATTCATAGAAATTATCATAACTGGATGATAACTTCCTTTTATGGTTGCTATAAACACAGATAATCACCAGGATGGCCTCAACTCCAAACAATTCTACACGTGACGTTGACAATGCTTCGGAGTCAGACTATGTGTCCGAGTCAAGCTACTCAGACACGATTTCAGAGTTCGGCTCGAATGAATCGCTGCCTTTGATTAATAACAATGTCTACCGGAATACCCAAAGACTCGTAGTAGGATCTGATGAGGGCGTGCCACGGCGATCGGGGAGCGTAACTGAGCGTCTTCCTCTGGTGCGACGGGCAAGCTGTCCAATCATCATGGCCCAAGACAGAGAGCACTTGAAATACTTGGTGGCAGGTTCGAATACTCTACCAGAGCCGACGCTCGCAAAAGCATACCGGACCTTACTAGACCACAAGAAGCCACTTACAATGTCGCATGGACCAAAATCAAAACGAGTGCTCTCTTATTATGACTCTGTTCCTAGTCGGAAGGTTTACAACGAGCACGATCAGGTCATTCGTGATCATAATCGCGAGGTGCTCAAAATCGAGTTGCTCATCGAAGAGCGGAGGAAGCAACGTGAAGCGATAGCGATGGAGAAAGCACTGATGGGGGATGAATTTAAGGATGTTGAGGAGGAGAGAGAGGAGGTGGAGGAGGAGGAAATAAAAGATGATATTATGATGAGGAGGAGGTTGCGGAGACTTCAGGCCAACGACAGCACGTATCAGGGGTTGTTCCCCCAAATGGATCACTACGAATTTGGTCAAAATGATAAAGATCGTCACAAAGTCTTGCAGAATAATAATTCTGGGAAATCAAAAGGGGGAAGGAGGCGCAGTGATGCTAATTTGCGACGAGGCAGCAAACAAGGGCCTGCGAAGGATAAGAAAGACACACACGTGAATGATCGCAGACTCTCTCATCCTGGCACAAAGTTAGACAAGCTAGAACCACAAATACAGGTCAATCCTCCTACACCCAATTTGATGAAACCTTCGACACCCAATTCATCTAATCTGCAACGGCGGTACACAAACAGCGCCGCTTTGCAGCAGAACATACGCAATTCACAAGAAATCAAACTCCAGGTTATTAGTGCGATGAAGCCATCATTAGGTGATATGCATGTACAGAGTACAAAAGGAAGTCCTGTTATAAACTCCGATTCAAGCCAGGTCTCACAATCTGTTAGGAAGCTACAGAGATCCATTTCTCTAGGGACTGGCTCGCTTCAAGTGCCGCAACGTGTACAGGACCCGTGGTCGCGTGAGAAACTTAAACCTCTCATCAACGATAAGCCTCCCTGATCAATTATAGTAGCAGCCATGTATAATGAAAGAGTTTTTCTCTCTAATACTCTTTCTGATACATGTACATGTATGCACAATATTGGATCTAACAATCATTTCTGTTCATCTGTGTGTGATGCATTCAAGATAAACAAGGGCATGATAAATTCTTCCTAGACTTCCTTCATACATAACCTGGTGTGATACGGCTGTGCAGGAGACCATTTTCAAAACCAATTTCATCATTTGCCCATTACAAAATCATATGCAAATGGATGATAGAGACTTACGGTATATTACCTATCCACACTGTTTGAATTTAACATAAATATTACATTATTACATCAATTTACATCATTATTACATCATTATTACATTAAACTAAAATAAAATAATTTTGTGAAAGTGATGTAAACATATTTATTGTTATGATGGTATTACTATAATGAAAGAAATTTGTGATCTATGATGTGGGTGTTTTCAGATAAGTTTCAAATATTCAACAAACCAGATCAAAAACTAAATCTTGTCAGTGGGCCATTTTTGTACTGGAGTGTCCGATTTTCTTGATGTTAAGAAAAATAGCAATTATTATTATTACTGCTTGTAACCATAGATTGTGAGTGGTGAAACATTATAATGGCAGATATAATTTGTTTATTGTAACTCAAAGTTCTAGAAAAACAATCTTCATACCTGTATTTAGATGCACCACTAACACAACTCTCTTTTCCTTTTCAGGAGAAAAATAAACGATAGATTTCAATAAGGAATGTCCTTGGGACTGCACTGAGTTTACTATTTTTACTCAAAGTTTGCTGATTTCTTCTGTTTTCCTTCCAAAGAATATGCTTGGCCACTCAGTAAACATATCACATTTCTGCTACATTCTCATTGTCACGATTCTCTGGTATTCAGTGCCACTGTGCAAATTTGCCTACATGCTGCAGCCACTTTGACTGCTGAAGTGTTTTGTTAAAAATGCATACTAACATATTCCTCTTTCCCATCTGAGGGGCCATACAAAACAGGTCATCCTTGAAATTTTTACCATCAGCAATGTTGTAGTGTATATCACTGTGACAGATGTAAGGTACTTCTACCTGTGTCAAAAATATCACTTTATTTTTCTTTGAAATTTCAAACACAGGTCTTTATGATAATAAGTAAATTCTATATGCCTAACCTCCATCTCCTCCCTAAGAAAAACAAAACAAGTCTTGCCACCACCACAACAAACTAGAAATTTGGTGTGTCCATATGACACGGATGCCCCAGCTTAACGCGATCAGTAAGCATTTCTTATTGAGTAATCATGTGGAAACCAATTTGCATGAGCTGTGACCTTTGACCTTAGACCTACGTACTTCGAATTCAAACTTGACCAGTACATACATGTATGTTAGTGTGTTCTACCTACACACCAAAAATTATTAAAATCCGTCAAATATTTTTTAAGTTATCGTGCGGAAACCAATTTGCATATACCGAACTGTGACCTTTGACCTTTGACTAGCGGACTCCAAATTTAAACTTGACGTGTATTTTAGTGTGTTCTACCTACACACCAAAAATTGTTAAAATCCGCTAAATATTTCTAAAGTTATCGTGTAGAAACCAATTCGCATATGTAATGAGCTGTGACCTTTGACCTTTGACCTGCGGACTCTGAATTCGGACTTGACCTGTATTTTAGTATCATCTACCTACACACCAAAAAATTTCAAAATCCATCAAATATTTTTTACGTTATCGTGTGGAAACTAACTAGGGGACGGACAGGTGCAACGCTTAATGCCCCCTCAAGACTTCGTCGGCGGGGGCATAAAAATCACCCTATATCAATGAAACATATAGGATAATCTGTCACAGAGTATGATGCTGAATTCAATATTACCAATTACAGCTTTTCAGAGATATTTTGATAAAGCATCAATAAATCTTCACCTCGGACTTATGCAAAGCAATGACTATTTAATTAGCAACACAGAACAACATTCCTGGGTCTGGAGGCAAGTTTATTGTCATGGAAACTCATGTCCCAGTCAAGGCCCATGGAACACTCACTCTATGAAAGATCTAATTTCAATACACAGGTGTTTGTCACAAAATTTTATGAGACTTCAACAGTGGTAAAACTTCCATCAAAATCACAAGATTCTGTATCTGTACCTGAAATGCCCTCCTTACAACTGTAGTTGTTCACATTAATTTTTTCCCTTGGGGTGGGGCAGTGAATGGTTTGTTTCCCTTTGAAAAGCTTGCAATTATTTTTGTAAAGTAAAATTTCAAATACGTCGGCTGTAACTCTACATCTGTTTTTGTTTTTGTAAGGAAAATATAACATATGGTGCGATTATGATTCTTATGTTGATAGAATCAAACTTAACAGCCCAGTCACAAATACTGTGAAACCAGGGGACAATTTTAACATTTTTGCCCCCCCCCCTCCATCCGAAAAATGGATTGATCCCACTGTGTTAAACATAATACCATGTCTCTGTTCTACTTCACAGAAGTCAGTCACACAGTTTTAACATTCCAAGTACTACTAGAAAGTCACAAATTACATACAAGTGATCATTCGTGTAAGTAACCCAACTTATTGTACACATAATGGATTGCATCACATCAGAGGTCAAAACATGTGTTGAACAAGGTGTACAAGGAGATTTAAGATGACTCTGTACATGTATGCAAACATGTAGTTTGTTTAATGATAATGTTAATGTGATGTGATCAGCTAATCAAAGATTTGGAACTTTGGACTTTGACGTGTAAATATCAAAGTATGGAACGATATGCACATACTGTAAAGAATATGTTCCTGATTTGAGCTCATAATGAAAATCAACTGAAAAGGCTAAACTCATTCATAATGTAAAGATTCGCATTTAAATCTCCACTTCTAAAAGCTTTGGGGCTAAAAATTCGGATTTTATAAGGCCTGAATTCAAATTAAATCAACCTTGTATACTGCTTTTGAATTTAAACTGCAAAATTAGTATGACCGGCGTGATGGCCTAGTGGATAGAGCATCCGCCTCACGTCCGGAAGGTCGCAGGTTCGAGCCCCAGCCAGATCATACCAAACACTTTTTTTAAAAATGGTGCCTTCTGCTTTCTAGCCAGGTGCTCGGATTAAAGAACAGAGAAGGGTAATAATGACATTTATGGTATGCAGGGCCTGCTGGAAGAGCAGTCTATCTGACTGAAGTGGCTACCCTGGGTAAATAAGACATTATTATTATCATCAATAAGACATAATTTGTACATCATCTGAAGAAAATTCAATATATGTAAGCACTAGTAAAAGTGTACTATGCTAGAAAACCACACCAGTAATGTTGGACAAGTTTGAAGCAACCTCTACTATGGAGAGACTGGTAGAGGGTACAAAGTTCAGCAGGTGAGAGCTACAGCTGCAGGCATCTGAAATCTCTACTACCATTTTACAGACAACTTGAGCAAAGTGCTCTCAAACAAATAATCCATGATTAATATTTTGAAATCCATGGAATGTATCAATCTCAAATTCTGAACACTGTATTTTGATGTCCCTTCACCTCAATCAAATCCAAGCATATATACATGTAGTTACAGTGTACAAATCAAGTACACAATCTTTCAAGGCTGTGTTTTGCATACCCACCATATTTTCTAAGATTTGATCCAAATAAAGACAGGTACATAAAAATATGGTGTTCAAAATATGGGATTCATACGTTGTAAAGCTATGAAATATACACAATAAATGATATCATTTGAATTAGGTCGTTGCTCATGTTGTATTTTGTAGCAGTAGTTTAGGTTTCAAACACTGGATGAAGCTTTCACCTGCTAATCAGAATATGGTAGAGTCCAAGTGTAGAAAATATTGCTGGACCATTAATTGTCCAACTGCACTGGTGTGAGTTTTGGACCTTGTAAGCTTTAATCAGCAGGTATTCAGTTTTCACTAGACGACATCAGAATCAGATTTGACAATCAAGCTAGTTTAGCCACTGTATGAAATTCAAATTCATGTCAGCATTCTATTTCAATTCTTTTTTCAGTGCTCATTTTTACGAACCGTCAATCCCAAGGCTTTTATGAAAAGTGAATGTGAATCTTTACATGATAAATTATTTCAGCTTAAATTCAATTTTGGGGTGACAAATCATAAACACAATCTTCAAGTGTATCTGTTATTCATGACCAAACTTGCAAATTGAGCATTCTTTTTTTAATTTATATCTCTACATGTCTAGATGGAATAATTATGGTAAAAGCATTAAAGTTTTCAAAAAAACAAACAAATACCCAACCCAACTTTCCAAATATGTAAATGCCACACCTCTTCCTATCCCCCTCCCTCTTCCAACCCCCTTCCCAACAAACAATAAGAGTGATCTAGTGTATATGATTTCTGCTATTACCATGTATGAAGTAACATGATATGGGCATACCTACATGTATTGCCTGTTTCAATGTCATATATCTGAACTTTCACATTACGATGTGCCATCCAACTATTACTAATAAATCAGTAAAATAATATAGTTCTATTTCATACCTTTAAAATAACATAAGTTCCTCTCACCAATTGTTTGTTATTTTAACCAACATGAAAGTTGTATTTTTTTATTCATTGAATCCAGAGTATCAATTACAGTATTGCAAAGAGTTAAGTATGAGTGTTAAATCTAATTTATTGCATCAATGGCTACCAACTTGGGTTTGTATCAGTTTCTGTTTGTTTTGTTAAGAACATTCCATTGATATTTCCTTCCGATGTTTAACTTATATCTCCTTTATATTTTTGTTTGTTATTCCAACTTGCCATTGGACTGTGACTACAACTCCAAATTGTTGAATAAAATTTGATTGATATAACTACTGAAGCATAAATCTATCCTGTTTTTTTTTTATGGGGAGGAGATACATTCTAATGCAGTACAGTGTATGCCTGAAGATTCTATAAATCTTATCTTGAGCATTCGTTTATGGTTAAGAATGAGTGATTTGGTAATATGGTTATGTATACACATACATACATGTACACATACACACACACACACACACACACACACACACACACACACACACACACACACACACACACACACACACACACACACACACACACACACACACACACACACACACACACACACACACACACACACACATACATACAAATTCACAATTACAGAATCAAGTGCATTAACACAGTCATGTAATCAGTTACATGTATGTGCACATATCGTCTGTGATTTCACATGCCAGCGAATGTTTGATTTGTTTGATATACGAGATTCGCCGGTACGTAATGTCACCGACGATATACATAATACACACAACAAAAAAAGTAACTACTCCCTTTTTCAAACAACCATAATGTTTTAACAAAATAAGTTTTAGCAAAATAATTTGGCAGAAACACTCCTACACTCCTTGACTAAACTCTGTTTGAAAATAAGATTAATCTGTCAAGCCATGCATGAGTGAGCATGCATTAAAGGCAAAATTGCCACTTTTCAAAAGTCACAGGAGTCATTTCTTATGCCAAAATAATGGTAAATAGTATTTTTTGCTTTACTTATAAAGTGTGATTACTGAATTATGACATAGTTACAACGTCTTATATTCATACAACATGTAAAGATACATTTTGCTGCAAAATATCAGATTTCAAGTTTTTCAAGGAACTTAATGGATTTTACAATTTCAAAATTAAGGATGGACATTTTTAAATTGTGCTATATGAAGCGTAAAATATGAGAAAAGTGCCAAAAGAGGTGTAAGGGGGTCAAAGGATAGATGATTGACATAATAATTAGTGCTTAATCATTCAACAAAAACAGGATTTGTCAAAATCCTGCATCACAAATCCCCATAATGACCCTTGTGACTTTTGAAAAGTGACATTTTTGCCTTTAATACATGCTCACTCATGCATGACTTGACGAATCAATCACACTTCACACAGAAGTTAGACAATCAGTGCAGAAACATCCTTGTCAAATTATTTTGATCAAAACCATTTCTTTAAAAAGTTATGTTATATTGATAAAGGGGGTAGTTACTTTTTTGTTGTGTTATAACATTATACACTAGCTATAGAATCATATTTGCTGTACACACTTATGGACAATTACAACTGATATTCTTTAACATTAAATGTCCCCTGCAATCCATCGAAATGCTGTTGACTTCTGTTGGCGGCTATTGATCTGCACATCATCAAATCATTAAATAACGCATGAAAACATGCATCATATATTTTTTAACATTTTCCTAAATTTGGCTGCACCCTGCTAATAAACATCAACAGAAGTCAACACCCATTCGGATTGCAGGGGACTGTTAAACTGTTGGAGACAATTTGATTTCACTATAACACACATTTTCCATAGACCCCTTCACAAGTTAACTCGTACTTAGTCTCCAACGGGTTACACACACATGCACAAAATGTTTACAAATACTGAAAGACCATTTATTATTATTATTATTATTTATACTAGCGGGACCCGTGGAAATTCCACGGGTCCTAGCGGGTGAGGTTTATGTTCAATGGACATTATTTTGGAGATTAAAAATTGTACATGTAATTGCCCTCATTAAATGTGTATGATTGGTCCTTTGCAGTACATTCTGGAATTTTTCTAAAACTGCAGATTCATATTTATTTGTTTAAAAAATTATATTTATTTGATGGAAATTTTCGAAAGTTATTGTGAATACCATTTTTTAATGAATTTGTTATATTATGC
>JZLH01S0220650.1:0-18846 GCA_001188425.1 Eucidaris tribuloides
ACCCCAAACGTATGGCAGAGGAGGAACAACATATTCGTAGTTCGCTTCGACGGTGTGGTTATCGCGACCGGGCCTTCAAAAAAGCCGCAAGAGTACACACGAAATCGAAAGATAAGACTGTAGATGGTGACGGAGCGAAAACATATGTCACCTTACCATATGTGTGGAGGGATTATCTCAAAAACTGCAACGGATTTTTGCCAATTACAACGTCTTCACCACACATAAGCCACTAAGAACGCTACGGAGAATGCTGGTGTCTCAGAAGGATCGAACTCCTACCACCAAACAATCTGGGGTTGTGTATCAAATACCGTGCAAGCAATGTCCTAAATCTTACATCGGACAGACTGGTAGACAGCTAGGTGAGAGGGTGAAGGAAACATCAATCACTGCACGAGCCGATTCGCATCAAGCGGTAGTCAGAACATAGTATACATTACTAATCACGAAGATCGCTGGGGAAGGCATAAAAGTCTTGGACAACGATAACGGATTCAGCCGTTTGGTAAAAGGAAGCAATACAGATACGGAAAAGTGGATGCATACGATGAAATCGGGATGTCGGCTGGATCTTCCGCATCTAGCAATAGTGCGCTATCCAGCTCCACGCCGAGATGGTTGCCAGGGAGAACAGGACGCAAAAACCCCAACGCGCACACCAGACACTGACAAAAACAACATCCAGCGCATCCATCAAAATGATCATATCTCTGAAGAGGTCTGATGGTAGAGGCGGACCGGAAAATTTAGGTACGTCATAAAATGTTGTGCTGTAAGCACCGGATGTTTTACTACTTGAGTTATAGTATTACCAGCACGTATGAATCTTCATTCTAATATTGAAAATGCTTGTTGATAATGTTCATTTTTTTTTTCATCACTTTATTGTCATAATATATAAAAACAACAAAGGAAAACATTATACATTACAATACAAAACGAAATATCATTACATTACACTTTACAATAGAATGCCCAGGACAAGACGTATAAATGAACATGCAGGGCAAATAGAAATTATACATAATTATACATAATTATACAAATGGTCAAAGGTTATAAAAATGACATAAGTCTATATTGCACATCAAAACTGTTACTTTTACCCCGAAATAGAAATTAGTAATTTGCTTGTATACCCCAAAATAGAAGTTGAATGGGAAAATTAATTAAATTACAACGAAGCTTGACATAATTTGCAAATTATGGGTGTAGCAGTGCTGAAAAAGGCAAATGGATATAATGGTATTAAAACTTTAATAAATTGTAAATTTCATTCAATTCATTCTGATAAAAAAATTCTTAAAATAATATACTCGACATGATAAGAGGAAGATTTTTCTTAACAGGATAGGTTTGATAGTGACTTTACTCTATGTTGATGCTTCATGTGAAGTACACAAATTGGGCCCTTTACAAACTTAGACAACTGTCAATACCTAGAGCGCTCCTGTTACTTCCTTTTTATAATCATGTTCAGATGATGCTACAGATTGTTTGCATCTACACCAAATTGTTTAAGATTGTTTGGAAATTCTTACAATTTTTGTCAGAAACAAATTACTTGCTTGTTATTTGGCAGGAACATAGAATGATGAATATTGATGTGTCGATTAGTTTGTTTCTTTGATTTTACACGTTACAATATGTTTTCATTTTTATGTGATAAATGAAGGTAATTTATATTTGTTTCTCTTCTATCGGTGCACAAGCCTGCACAGCAAACAGTGAACATCTGAACAGTGCATAAGTGCATGAATGTGCCATGATTATTGAGTGCATAAGTCTGCACAAGTTTGATGTAAATAGAGACTGCACAGTATATCATCATTTAGGTATGTTCTTTAAGTATTTAATGTAAAAAAAAAAATGACTCACATATGTATTGTAGTTTACCATTAACATTATAATGTATTAATTGTAATGCGAGAGAGAGAAAGTTTGTGAAAAGGGGCTTGGAACAATAATGACATGTTTCACGATGCCATTCAACACATGTAAGATTCTAATTTGTGTAAAAATATATCATTTCATCATTGACACAGTCATCTTCCAATTTATAACTAAAAAGGATTATTCTTTCAGAAACAATCTTTCAACGATTTTAGAAGAAAAAAAATGGTAAACCATTTTTTCCCAAACAAGGGGGATGTTATGTGTAGATTGTCATGGCATTCTTGATGGATAGCCAATTACCCCTAGAGGTCACCAAAGTAGAGGTCATACACTTGGCCCAAACTTGAACTGACCTCAACCCATAACTCTCACTGCTCGACATGACATTGACATTGGCCACACTTGTTTATTAGCTGGCAGCCACCTACTTGGCGGACCAGCAGTCCCCATTAATAATCTTTATGGATTTAACCTTAAACCCCCATATCACTAAGGAATATCTGATCATATTCTTGTGACACACTTTCAATGACCTTTAGCTGATAAAAGTCACGGGTATTCCACGACTCGGGGTCTTTACAACTATGGCTCTCTGACCGGAGCACATCGATGTTGAAGCTGATGTTGGACTCTTAGTCGATACATGTACTATATCAGATGCTGTGTTATACACATGTACTTATATTTGATCATGTGTGAACTTATGAATAAACACTGCATATCGATTGTATATACTTCTGTTTTTTAGTCTTCTGCAAACATGTACCTCTCCACAACAATAATCACTGATCCCAACACAACACCAGATTTGTCCTTCACATGAACGGGTCTTTGCATGTAGATTGTCGTAGCACCATGTTGTGAATGCGCCTTGGTGAAGTGTTCATACAGTTGGGCAATGGTGCAGTCCATAACATGCCTGAGTTTGTTTTTCTCTTTTTGCTGACAAGTTTTTTGTCTGGTAGCGGATTTGAGTTTGAGTTTGCCTCGTAGAATTCCCTCAGACACTTGATTGACTTGATAAGTGATATCACAGACGTAATGAGTCATAGATATACATGTACAATCATGTTCTGTGATCCACCCATCTGGTCCCCTGAGACCTCTAGTTGGTTTCACTATGTGGACTTCTATGATGGTGGCCATAGCCTGGAGTTCTCTCCATTTACCTTCAAACTAGCATCAATGAAGTAACATTTTCCCGGTAGTACGTCCCAACCAGGGTTATAGCTAGAAAGATTTCTGTACCGGCCGGAGGAAGGAGTTAGGCAAGCGGAGCGAGCAAAGGGAGCGTAGCGCTCCTGGGTTTCCACATAGAAAAAAGCATTTAGAAGCATTTATTTTACAAAATACATCTTTAGCTGAAATGTAATGATGTTTAAAGCTCAAAATACACAATTTATGTACAGATTTAAAACATTTCACGGTCATTTTAAAGCTTTTCTGTGCTGGTCGGAGGACTAATAAATTCAGCTCAGTGCCGGTCGGCTTCGGTTTGTGCCGGCTACTACCGACCGGCGCCGACCACCGTAGCTATAACCCTGGTCCCAACTCATCCCACTATACATTTCCTATCAACTTTCACTTATAGCCAGCATATAAATGTGATATCATACACCTAATGAGTCATATATGTATGTGCAAGGAAGGAAATTTCTGAAGAATACAAGATCGAACGGGGGCAGGAACAACTCCCTCCTGATAACAACTGCAACTTCCAACAAATGCAAACAAAGGTGTGAACTCAATTTTTAAATTAGCATCAGTGAAGCTACATTTTCTGTGTAGTATGTCCCAACTCATCCCCTTATACATTTCCTATCAACTTTTACTTATATCCAGTGTATAATTTGTGGTGATATCACAGACTTATTGAGTCATAGATAAACATGTATATGATCATGTTTAACGTGCAGTAACATTTTCCCTGTAGTATGTCCCGAGTCATCCCATTATACATTTAATACCAACTTTTACTTATACCCAATGTATAACTGTGACCTATTCAGTCATATATATATATATATATACATGTGTACGATCATGTTTAACCCATCCCGCCCCCTTGTTGCTACTCTTGCATGCTGTGCACACCTTCCTTGTTCACACCAGGCAATGTGGTTATGTAGTTGATGAACGTGTTTGTCTTCAAATCAAACCCTCCCAACCTATTGCACGCAGTAGTCCAGTACACTGTGTACACCTTCCCTGTTCACAACAGGCAATGTGGTTATGTAGTTGATGAAAGTGTTTGTCTTTAAATCAAACCCTCCCAACCTATTGCACGCAGTAGTCCAGTACACTGTGTACACCATCCCTGTTCACAACAAGCAATGTGGTTATGTGGTTGATAAAAGTGTTAGTCTTTATATCAAACACTCCCAACCTATTGCACGCAGTAGTCCAGTACACAATGTTGTTTTAGACATTAAGGTGCTGTGGATTGCCTTGTGTTGAATGCAGCTCATGATGAGTAGTTGATGAAAGTGTTAGTCTTCAAATCAAACACTCCCAACCTATTGCACGCACCATCCCTGTTCACAACAGGCAATGTGATTGTGTAGTTGATGAAAGTGTTAGTCTTTAAATCAAACACTCCCAACCTATTACACGCAGTAGTCCAGTAAACAATGTTGTTTTAGACATTAAGGTGCTGTGGATTGCCTTGTGTTGAATGCAGCTCATGATGAGTAGTTGATGAAAGTGTTAGTCTTCAAATCAAACACTCCCAACCTAGTGCATGCACCATCCCTGTTCACAACAGGCAATGTGATTGTGTAGTTGATGAAAGTGTTAGTCTTTAAATGAAACACTCCAAACCTATTGCACACAGTAGTCCAGTACACAATGTGTTATAGACATTAAGGTGCCTTGTGTTGAATGCAGCTCATGATGAGCCTCTTAATGAGGAGTTTCAAAACAAAAGACTCCAAATGAAGTTCCTTTACAGAATAAATGATTAATTTCTTTGAAGATTTATGTATATTAACACAGTCCCATCTTTTAAGCAGTCACAGAAGTGATTCTGAAATTACCGCAAAGTTCAGCTGTCATCATCCCCATATCAATGAAGTTTGAACATGCATCTGTGGATCGATCCACGCATACGACAGATATATCGCAACACCACATCGTGCTCTGCAGCGACCAGAACACACTACTTCACCGACCTGACCTCCGAATGTCACAGCCTGTGTGTGCCGTATTGGTGGGCATGAAGTACATCAAGTACCTGTTCACGTTCAAGAGTTTCATCTCCTGTGTGGCTGGGCTCAACAGGAGAAAGATTCAGCTGGTCTTTTCCCTGGAGAATGAAGGAGAGGTGTTTGGTAGACAAGTGTTTGATGTCAGGGCGTGCACCTGTCTGAGTTGTAATCGTAAAGAAGAGGAGAAGGTCAGGGACAAATCCAACCAGCCCCAGTAACATCCTCTGTGGCATCACATCTTTTGCCAAGAAGAGAAAAACAGATGAGGTCTTTTACCTCCTTAATGGAGTTTGTCACTGTGAACCAGATGAACCAATACTGGATACAGAAACAACAGGTCAACACTCATCTTTATCTCGCCCGGAACTGACCACCAAATATCAGGGTTGGCAGCTTTCAGACCATTCTACTGTCTATCTGTCACAGCAACTCGCAGAACCACGCCACCCTGCCCCGCCCCCTCGACCCATTCCTTCCTCACCCAGCCATAGCACCAACCTCACCCCCAGTACCCCCAACCACAGCAACTACAACAGTACATCTTATCAATCATGATGTTGTTAAAAAACATGTTTAGAAGTCCCCACTCCTGTTCTGTCATTTACATATGTAAAGCTCGCCTCCGACTGGGGGGGGGGTGGTTTCTTTATACCTGAACACTCGAACTGGAACACTGGAATGCAGTATTCTCTATCTGACGTCTATAATATGGAGGAGGAAGTTTTGGGCTGGGTTGTTGGTATTTTGGGAGGCACATGACACTTTTTTGTACAGAGATGTGGCGTCACTGCCTCGGAAGTGTACTTAGAGGGTCTCCCTCGGTGATCCAAGTGTGAGGTTTTTCGCCTTCGCCCTCTAAGTAACTCCGTAGCCGCATCCCCGGGTTGATCGCTCCGATAACAGCCTCGATAATCTCTGCATCCATACCCCTTTGCCTCCGCAGCATCTAACTTCCGGGTAAGACTGGTGAAAGATATGTAGTGATCCTCACTACATGGAAGACCAGACAAGGTGAGTTTCACACTTACCTGGAAATGTATCCAATAACTGCTCCTGAATCTTGGTTGAAATCAGAGCACTCAGAAATCTGTCTTGTCACGAACTTGAGAATCAACAGAAGGGGGAAACTCAATCTACTTCCGGTTGAGGTCACAGTGGAATAATCCATGATGTGAAATAGGGGTGTCCTAGTCTAAGTAGTGGGATAAAGATCCCACTACAGATATCTTGTCCTTTTGGTAGGGTTCTCCTATCTGACCCACAATCTTGAACTCTAACTGTAAGTCTAGACAAAAGTTCCATCATAGGATCCATTGCTGGGGTCCTGCCTTGTAGTGGAGAGGGTTGACGGACAGTCTTACAGAAATCGCTGATGGTATTTCATTGGTAACCAAGGGTATTTCAATGGTATGTCCATTGATCAGTGGTAGTGCAATGGTGTCTGTATGGTGTTTGCTCAGTGGTAGGTGGTAAGTCAATGGTGTTAATTTATAGTTGTATGGTGAGTGAATGGTAGTACATTGATCAATGACCAATATAGAGTACCGAAGTGATGACATCACAAAATTATTTTTTTTTTTTAGCATTTTGTTTTTCTTTCATATCTTGGAGAAGCGTGATGATAATGTGGTAGGAATTGGTTCAATGGAGCCCAAAGTATGACCGCATGAATAGTCAATTAGCCCATTGAAGTCAATGCATTATTAGCCTTGTTGTAAACTTTGAGAATCACAAACTTTTTCAAAGCAAGGTCTGCTTTCTCGATGTCGCTAAGATTTACCTTTTTTTGAAGGAGAGTATGTGTTGCAAATACCAAGAGAAACCAGTGCTGAAGAAATGGAGCAGGCAATATACCTTCCAACACAAACACTGAGTAGAACAACACAAATGTCCTCCACTCTGAACCTTTCCAGAACCTTCTGGTAGTAAGGCTCCTTGGAGCTCTTGTGATCTCGTTTGGATGGGACATTCTTAACAGTTGGGGGCATCGACATCTTGAATTCTCGTACCAATGTACCAAGATTTACCATGGAGTCGAACCACAAATAGGTAAACTGTCGAACAACTCCAAGAAGAGTACTGTGTAAATAGTCTACAACAAAACCATCAACAACATCAAACTTAGGGCACAGCGTCTCTCCGTTGGTATCTTTCTGTATCAAAGTGGGTTATCCTTTACTTACGTTACCCCCAATAGCTCCTTGAAGAAGATATTCAATTCCACCAACATGTGCAGTCCTCCATTTTCCATGTTGTCCACCTCCAACATGTGCAGTCCTCCATTTTCCATGTTGTCCACCTCTTCACTACCAAAAACCTATTTATAAGCCTTAGGCCCTCGTTCTTCCCCTTACCTTCTCTTGGTCCTTCTTAGGGATGCGAGGATGGTAAGCCACGGCAAAGACCTGGTGCTCTGTCGGCCAGTGTAACTTCTGCTGAACATCTTGGATTGTCTGCTCCAGGCCCATGTTTCAAGATTGGTTTTCATGTAGAGTGGTCAAGGGAGTCCCGGTTTCTGTCTAAAGATGACACATCTGTTCTCTCCAGCTGCTTTGTCACAGATTTGTGTCCTATCAGGGTCACCAAAATGTAAGGCCCGTCTCCAACTGGAGGGGGGTTTCTTTATATCTAAATGTTTGAAACTGGAATGCTGGAACAATGAAGAGAGTACAGACGTTGTTTAGTGTGGAGCATCAAACATGAATATGATCTTTATTTACATATTTACAATAGTATAAAATTGATTTATGATATTTACTAATAATATCAACATCAACAAGAGCTTGATAAATCAGGAAAAGGGCTGTCAAGTAGCGATAGCGTACCTACGGCATCTATAACTTCCCTAGTAAATACACTTTGAAATTGGTTGGCAAGAGTTTTAGCCTTTCCGAGGTCAGAAGTAGTCAGTTCATTTTGAACTTTCAAACTTTCAAGATGATTTGTTATTATGATTATGATTATGATTATTAGTAATATTATTATCATCATCATAATCATCATAATCATCATCATCATCATCATCATCGGTGCGCATTTTGTCTGTATGCACGCGCGTAATCAATGATGTTAATACATAACTTTGCGCAATGAAATGAAATTACGCGCATGCATACAGACAAAATGCGCACCGCGTCGCACGCATGCAGTATACAGGTCATGAAGACGCCAAACATACCCACTAATCTATGTGTGGGACTAGGTAAATGAACCCCCTTAAATTCGGTCTAGGGACCAAACCCGACCAATGGGGTCCAGCTGACATATCTTTTTTCATTCACATAGATAGTCTAAGTAATTTTGAGGGGTCAAATCTTTTGGGTGCGATGGGGTAAATTGAGAAGTAGCTAGCTCTCAGACTATGTGTAATGAAGTACAGCAACAAATCTATGTGATCATATTTTTGTGGATTATACTTTTATTTACTAAAGACATGGACCATCTTGCTTAGAAATTATTTTTCACCATTTGCACTTTCATGTTTGTGTCAATTTACTGGCCTTGGCCATTTAGATTTGTGGGGTTTTTTTCTTGCAAATCAGACTCAGATTTTTTTTGCAACTCTAGGTAAAATTGTTACCTTCACCCAACTCCTTCCCCCCCCCCCGCCTTCTTTTTTAACATTTAATAGTTGTCTTGTTATTCGTACTGTGTTAGTTTACAATGGACTCTCATTATAAAGAACACAGACATAAAATCTTGATAAAACAAACAAATTTTTCTGGTCCGAAAGTTGAAATCTCCTGTATATTCTGTATTTTAATATTACTTTTTGATATAACAGCATGAGTTTTCCTGGTGCCAAGCCCTTAGGTATAACAAGAGTCTATTGTATTTATAAGTAACAAAGTGATTTGTCTGAGATGTACACTTGAAGTATGAAATGATTTTTATTTGAATTATTGTATTCTGTGTAAGTGCTTTATTCAGATATGCTGTATATAAATGTATGCATACAGTATTTTGTACAAGGACTAAATAAAATATATGACTAAATTATTTTTAAATTAAATTTCATTTGACTTTTATATCCTGTGTTCTTTCAATTAGTGTACACACACACACACACACACACACACACACACACACACACACACACACACACACACACACACACACACACACACACACACACACACACACACACACACACACACACACACACACACACACACACACACACACACACACACACACACACACACACTTTCACTGTCAATCGGGGATGTAATTTTTAATTGATTATAGACATGCAAATGAGGACGTGTACATGATATTTGACCGCCAATTGCAGATGCACTTCAGTTCAATTGGGAATGCCCATGTGTGTAAAATTTTGTGTGTGATTTTTAACATGCAATTGGGTACGATTTTTGTGCACAGTTAAAAAAAGAAAATGATGCCCTCATAAAATTGATTTTAAAAAGAAAATGATGATGCCCTCATAAGATTGATTTTCAAATTTGCACTTGTTTGCTTTAGGTCTAGAAACGCAGACCGTCCCATTTTCTGGATGGTCCCCGGTTTGAATGTGAAGTGTCATATTTACATCCCCGTTTGGAGGCATTTACAAACACGCACACGCACGCACACACACACACATTACTTGTATTGATTGATTTTTGAGACTGTAACCGCGGAGATGTCAGTTTATAGCTGTATTATTCTTGTTTTTCAAGATTTCCTGAATTTACTGGTTAACCTGACAAAATTAATTAATTTGAAAATGTATTTCCAGTATAGCTAGTTTCTATTTAAGAGATCCACATACACATAAACTGGGGAGATTTTTTTTATTTATTCTCCACAATATGCCAGTTTATTATAACCAGATTCAAATTGGATGAAGTTCTGACATGTTTTAAAAGTCTGTGCAAATGTATAACATCCACTGTGTTCATGAAAAATTGTGTGTCCTTGATTCACACCCATTTATATGTGCTTGCATACATGCGCACAAACCCCGGGCACAAACATACATGCTCTGGCACACGCACACACACACACACACACACACACACACACACACACACACACACACACACACATACACTCACAGACATACACGCAAGCACAGATACACTACTGCCCTGCTTTGGCCAAAGGAAGCAAGTGACAGAAGTGTCATTTCTCATAAATGAGCAATTTGTGTCTTTCATTGACATTGGCATCAATGCAATTTCACAGCATTTTGACTTTAGATATGTTTGATAGCATGATTATCTCTTCTCCAAATTTTGTCTAAAGGTTCATCATGCTGAGGATGTTTAAAAAACGCTAATAACTCAAATTTGATTTGTCACTTGCTTCCTTTCATCAAAGTAGACTGATGAACGTGGACCCTTCCCCCTTTTTTCATGATATTTCACTCCCTAACAAGGACAAACGCACCTGGTTCATAGGTATATGCATGGAGGTAGAAGAGAGATGGTATATGGTAACTGTGAATAAAATGTGTATGTGTGTGATTGACAACTTACTGTGGACAATGTGTACACTCCATACCCTATACACACCCTCCCCTAAGGACATACACACCAGAATTATATATGGTAACAGTGGATAACATGTACCAGGTGTTAAAAATAAGATTTGTCAATTTTGGTATTTAATAGCACAAAAACTATACACCAGATTAGACTGGTATTGAGTATAGTTGCTTTTGAATAGTGAACATTTATGGTGGAGGTGGTTTGAATAGGACATCAATAATCGGTTTTATGTAATTCATGCTTATTTAAAAAGTTAGGGTTCAGATTTTGCTCAATATCCACCCCTGTAGCAAAATTGAAACTACAGAAATCTAATGGTGTGTGTGAGAGTGTGTGTCTAGTCCCCACACAATAGAAATAGACGATGGCTGTGGATAGTGAATAGAGTATAGCAATCGCCAGGCTACTTATGAATATTAATAAAGCATTTATCTCCCCTGAATGTAGACAATGAGAGATCGGCATACCAAAGTTTCCAATGTGCAGTCTCTGGCAGCCATCGTCTATTTCTGTTGTGTGGAGACTGAACACACACTCTCACACACACCATTTGATTTCTGTGCAGTTTCAAGTTTTGTACAGGGGAATGGATATTGAGCAAAATCCGAACGAACAAGACTTTTAAGTAAGCATGAATTACATAAAACTGAACATTGATATCTTATTCAAACCACTTCCACCATAAATGTTCACTATTCAACTGCAAATATACTCGATGTCAATATAATCTGGTGTATATTTTTTGTGTTATTAAATACTAAAATTGACAAATCTTATTTTTAACACCTAGTATAGGTGATTTACTACAATCCAATTGTGGATCTACCCCTACCCTATACATGTTCTAAAGAACATCCCTTTCTCACCCTCTTTCAGGTGATTTCCAATTCTCAGTATTCACAATACAGTGCGCCACCTATCAGATCCAACAGACAGGCTGAAATCTGCAATGCATCATGGCAAATAGTAGATATCATGAAGCCTACCTACTGTACACTTAACGTAAACAATACATGCCTCATATTTCCTTGCAATATTTTGAACATTTTTGCCAAATTCTTCCTCCTGTTTTGCCATGGCTTTCATTTGTGAAGCATCAGAATGCTATTTACACACTGCCAAACTTGAAAATTTAAAAATATTGAGAAATACCCATGGATGGAAAACATTAAACTTGTAAAATGGCCACGCAACAACGCTGTGGCAGAACTGATGTCGACCCCGAAGTTGGAAATTGGTCTGTCCGCTGGACCCAATAGGGGGCGCACTGTATTGCAAATACCAAGAATTGAATAGCACATGCCAGACAACTGCAGATGTCCACACACGCACGCACGCACACACACACACACACACACACACCCACAAACACACATACACATGCAAAGAAATACACAGGAAAATCATATTCCCATATCACCAACCACATTGCATTTTTAATTGAATGCCAAGATTGTTTTATGTAAAACCAACCTGTACAAAGAGAAAAAATGAATACCTGTGCTGACCTTATGAGGTGGCATGTGATATTTTCTGACATTTCAATGCATTTTGTAAATGTTTTTGCTAGGTAAAAATACAAAATTAGAAAATATGATAAAAGTTTTGGCCTCGAACCAAGGCACCTTAACTGTGACAATGCTAGTTAAGTATGTGAGATTTCTGAATACGTGTACCAGCTACCTTTGTGAATACAATATACCTTGAGCTTTCCATTAACATATTTTGAAGACATTCAAGAGAAGAAATTTGAATATGGACTTTTTTGGAAGATCATGGCATCGGACATTTTCAGGGGTCAAGATTACAATGTGTACATACAAATCTGTGAATATAGCCAAAATGTAGCATTTTTAGCACAATAAAAAACAAGATTTAATACAACTTCCAATACCCCAATTGCAGTGAAAAGTAAGTGATAGTGATATAAATAGACATTTTCTGTACAATTTCACCGCTACATCTTCCTTAGCTGCCGAATACACTTGTAACAGCTAGACAGATAGTTTACATGATCACACACAATGACGCATTTTATACATCTCAGCTAATTTCAACCTTAATTTTACGTAAAGCCAGTCCGAAACGGAACTGGCGCAACTATGGAAATTCAACTTAAATAACAAAACATTACAAAATTAACTATTAAATAAAATATTGGTTTTGAGCCCCAAAAAATATTTCTATTCACATTTTCAAAATACAATAACTTGTTGGTCACACTACACAGTAGAAACCGTAGAATTTCCCCATATATTACTGATAAAACTATGCATTACCATTTTTTTAAAGTACATTAATTCAAATTTTTGGTATCAACATTCCTTGAAACTGCTTTTTATGAAGAATATAATGATAATTCAAACAGTACAGAACATCTATCCTAGATTGCTTATGTTACTAGTTAACAAAACGAGACATAATTCAATTTCTACATTACTCAACTAATGGAGATAAAGTACAAATCGTAAACAACCAGAATTTGGCAAAATCCATGTGAGCTTGACTGCCAAAAAAGAGAACACAAACGGTGTATGGTGGTACAAATCAAAGTAATGCATTGGAAAACCCATGGCTGAAGCTTTTTATTGATTTTGTCAGACAAAAAATATACAAAAGAATTAGAAAGCCAACTTTTAGTAGTCATATTAGTTACGATATGGTTTTCTAACCCATTCATGCATTTTGTTGCAGGCAAAATACTACAGCTACAACTCTTTTCAATGCCCTGCCAAAAAGGTGTTGTACATGTGTGAACTACTGAATTTGAATACAGAAGAGAATAAAATAACATATTAAAATCATGAATTCAGTAATTATAAATGTGCAGGTATTATGAAAATGTCCAGAAATACTTATTTCTGGATTTTGTGCCGACCAGTATTGAAAATTGTTCAAAACATATATACTTCTAAAACTTACTTTTTTATATACCATTCAGACTGAAACAGCTAGACTTTATACGGCTGGAATATGTTACAAGTTGTTAATGTTACACATTTATACCAGCTCTTACTTATTTTTGGTAGTTTATCATTTTATCCATTACTTTTGTGATGAGCCCCCCCCCCCCCCCTCTCCTCTTCTCTCTCTCTCTCTCTTTGTTGGAAGAAATGAAATTGTGGAGTTTCTGGTTTTAAAAGTGACTTGTATTGGTCCAAATGTGCAGCATCCACTGTTCATATCAACACTCAATAAAATTATATGTATTTCATTTGTGTGTTACTATGGGTGCAGAAACATTTTTATTTTAAATGCATTCTTACACCGTTCATATATTTATTATCTATTTATTTTACATGTTTGGCATATACGACATACTAGTAGCAAAACATCTAGGACTAAGTTTATACTTCAACAAAAAATTGCTTCACTTCTTTTTTCAGCTCACTCATAAAAAAAGTACTTTACATATCAATTGTTATCACATTAATTCAAAAACATCGGAAGGCTATATTTGGCCATTTAGGAACTATTATATACAGATAGAAATTTCAGTGACAAGAAACTCCACACATCAAGTGATTGTACTAAAATGCAGCCACAGTAAAAACGAATATATAATTAAAACAGCCCTGACATTCAACTTTCATCTTATATGTATAAAAATACGGAATATATGTGTGCTTTCTTTATCTATAAAAACTGAATATCTTACAAATACTTCTTCACTATCATATCTGTAGTGCCTAATCACTGTCATACTTCGGTGAACTCGAATCCTGCAGAGAATCAAACAGAAAAGTACATAGAAATGTTATGAAAATTATGTGATGTTCATTTTTTTTGAAAAGTAATAGAAATATCCAGTTTCATAGCTGCCAACCGTTACTAATTTTTAGTAATGATTACTAATTTCAGTCTCTGTTTATTTAGTTTTGTCTTGTGATGAACTGTAGATTACTTATTTTTTTAACAAAAAATAGTGTGTAGTTCTATGCATGATGTGTTAGTACTACAGTGGAACCTCGATATAAAGAGGTCGGATATAACAAAATCCTGTTATAACAAGGTGATTTTGCAGGTCCCAACTCTTTATATTTCTTTGTTTTTGGACCCTGATATAGTGAGAAACCTGATATAACAAAGTAATTGTCATGGTTTTTAGGTCCTCTTTATATCGAGGTTCCACTGTACTAATTTCCAAGAGGGTTATTACTAATTTCTACTGAAACATGTTGGCAGCTATGCAGTTTACAAATTGTCACAGGATAGTAGCAAAATTACAAAGTCATCCTACTATCCATCAACGACATGTCATATAGAATATATTTATTGAGAGCGGATGTGTAACGGGTATATTTCATTTTTTTAAATTCATTCTTTTTTTTTACCAAACAATAAAATATAAACACAATTGCACATTAAACTATGAAACAAAATGTAACAATACAAAATGTATCAATGTCAATTACAAACAAATTACACCAAAATAATAAAGTAGAATACCCTGATGAGAAGCCCATATAAGCTTATGGTTAAGGCCCATGATAGCAGGTCCTATGGAATAACCAGAAACATCCCATACCAAACTTGCATCCAATTGTGAGCTAAAACTAGGGCTTCACTCCCATACCAAAATCAAGTTCTTTGTCACCCAACACTATGCACTTAACATACATCATAACTATACTTAATCCAGATTTAATAAAAATCTGATCAGCAGTTTATCACAGTAATGAGCCAAAATTAGACATGTAAAAAGCATTAGTACTCTTTGACCTTCAACTCCTAAATCTAATCAGTTCTCTATTGTACCATAGTAAATAGTTAACCCATATTTCATTAAAAGCTGATCAGCAGTTTATAAATCATGATTGCAGGGACAAAATCATAAAATTCAAAGGCCCTGTGAGTGTTCAGACTTGACTAAGTTCCAATAAAATCTGATCAGTGGTTCTTAAGTTGATGCAGTAATGGACTGATGGATGGATGGACATTCAGAGGGACAACCTGAAAACATTATGCATTTGGCATGTTCTGGTACAGAAGCAATAACACCCAAAGAAAGTTGTCATTATAATCATCACACTTCTTCTTTTTTTTCGGGAGGGGGGGGGGGTGCTTTGAAAGAGGAACACATAACATAAAGACAATTGGATGCATGTAAGGCATTCCCTACCTGCATCGTTGCTGTAACAGTTCTGGCAGTGAAGCTTGGAGGCTCGGATTCTAACATCAGTCCCGTGAGTTCCATTTCCGAGCTGGATGTTGCAGACACAACACTGTGGAGGAGGAGGAGGAGGAGGAAGAGGAGGAATGGCAGATCAGAAGATGGTAGGAGTAGGTATGATCTTCATATTTAAGTACAAATAATTAAATTTGTCTGGGACAACTCTTTTAATGTGTGCATTTTGTTTGGGTCATTACTTGTGGTTTTGGTAAAGGATTAAAGTTAACACTAATCCTAGTTTTAATAGTGCTGAAAATTCTGACCTTCTACTTTCTAATGAGTTTTTTTTCATATTTAAGACAACATGAAATTTCAATGCCAAATCATCATTGAAAAAGGATTACAAAGAGAGCAAACCATGTACAAATACAGTCGAGTACACATCCCTAATTTGTTGTTCTACAGATATTTAATAAGGTAAGCAAATTTCTCTGCAAGCAACATGCTGAACACGTAAACAGAATGAAGCAACATTACTTGCAATTGAAGAAAGCACTAACACAGAAATAGAAATATACAATGAGTCAATGACTAATATACACACACAAGTGCAGCATTTAGTGTACTTTTTTTTCAATTTACAGAAAAAAATTATATAAATATGTTTTTTTGGCAAATTGGTAAACATTAGATTTTCAACAAAGACATAATTACACAACATATAAACTGAGTTAACCATTACATGAGGCAAATGTAGGTGCACTTGTAGATAAAGATTTGTACACAAAAGATAGAGAAAATTATTAAATTCATTTTTCATTTATTTTGACTCTCTGATGTTGGACGAAATCAAAAAAGCAATTTGTTAGGCAATAGTTTGAAATCTGTAGAAATCCCATAAAATTACGAGAAAAAAATGAATGCAGTTAATGTATGTATTTGACATGCCTTTTTTTACCAAATAATTTTCCACAAGCAATTTTTCAATGAATGTGCATTTTAACACTGATCTAGAACAATCATGATGAACATGAAATGATGGGCCTGAACATAAAATGAGACATGCAAAGAAGCTACTATAACACACTAATGAATTTGGTTTCCACTTGCTGGCAAAATTAGAAAAAAACAGTTCAATTTGCTTCAAAATGGTGAATTTTATAACACATTTTGCAACATGTCAAATCCAGCAAAACATCTGAAAGTTTCTGGCATTAATCACAGCAAATCAACTGTCAGCAACAAAAAGTATGCAAAACTTCATGACACAGCTTTAAATGCAATAAAGCTTTTCAGAAAACAAAGAAGGAAACAACAAAATCATCAAAGAATGGCAAATTTGGTGTTATGCTTGGTCGCTTGCGATTTCCAAGTCTAAAAATTCCAGCAGTTACTGAAGCCATCTTTTGTCTAGTAACTGAAAATGCAAGTGCGATTTAACAGAGTATCTTTTGTTAGTACAATTCTAAAGTGAATTTCTACACATCTACCTATTTTTTTTTTGACTGACTATGATCAAATACTAATCGTGCAGAAAGGAATGATTAAGACACACATACACACACACAAGGCCACACAGAACACAAGAAAGTTACCCACCCTAAAGCATTCAAGGTGAAAATGTAGGCCAAGCGATTCTATAATCATGGCGGCACCCCGCCCCAGGGACTTGTTGCAGTTGGAACACTGCATCTTGCCGCTGACCGACCGACCAGGAGGGGGGTTCTTACTGGGCTGCTGGAAGGCAGATCGGGGGGCAGGGCCGCGCCCTTGCTGCCCCGGCGGCGGGTGTGCGGGGGGACCACCACCGCCACGCATTTGGGGCGGGGGCCCTCCCCCTCTCATCTGAGTGGGCGGACTCTTGGGGCCTCTTCTCTGATTGGCAGGCTGCGGAGTGGAGATGAGAAATTATTGGAGAAATTTGGTAAGACGTTTGTCGATCTGAAATATCTATGAGATGTGAGCCTGCATCGTGCATGTTGAGCAATGATGGTGATATCCCTTCTTGATCGAGTGAAGTGGAATGATTTTCAATGATAACAAAATGGTGGTCGTCATGTATGGGTATGTTGAGCAAATGCATCAAGAAATGAATGTGTAAATGCAGCTGAAATCCATGTTACAGATTTTTACATATCAAATTTTGATAATGTCATGACATGATTCAACAACAAAATGTTCTTTAAATTTATACAGCACACAAGGATTCTACCTGGATGTCGCACGAGATGTTAGAACATGAAATAGAATTGAAACGAGCTGGAAAACAAAACAGTTGCACTTTAAGCTAGGCTTTGCTACGGCTGCTATCGGAATGTCATGGCACATTATTTTACCCCCATACCTGCAAAGCTAGTACCAAGAAAGGGAGAAAAAGTGACAAGCATACAGATGTTATGATAAGAGCACAAAAAGCTTAGACGGTGCCATAAAGTAGTCAGATGGCACCCTATGTTTTTTTTTTTTTCGTTCTCTTCTACCTGTCGCTGCGGCTGTGCGTGGATAAGGAGCTTGAAGGCCGCTGAGGCGACTCACAACCGGACTGGGCCTTCTTCATTGCCGCTCGGTGGAGGATGTTCTAATTGAGAGGGTTCAAGTTTATTGTTAGTTTCTTATTCTAACAGAGAAATGGCAAGATTGGAAGTAATCCTCAATTTAGGATACAATGCTCCCAGAATCAAGCACACTGTTTCAAGTTTCTGCTGTGAAATTTCATAGTCATACATTTTCTCTTTGTGATGGTGAAATTTTGCTGGGTAGCTCTCGATGGGATCAATTTTTATCAGGGCTGGAGAACAATTCAACACTGGAAATAATTGCTTGTTTCTCCTTAAGTAAACAAATTCAAGACATACTTCCAGCCTGAATATACACTCTAGCCAGTAAATTAGTATATATTTCAACTCAGTTGGTTCTTGAGGCATTTTTGTTTCCTTCCAACCATGTCACTGCCTTTTAATGACACATGATCTCCATTTAGGTCTAAACATTCAAGCAGAATTCCTGGGCTGCCAACTCTCACGCAATGAGCGTGAGACTTCCTTAATTCGACCCTTTCTCATGCCAAAATTTTGTTTGATTTTCCATACATTTCTGTTGATCTCACACATTTGGACCTCTCACTTATATCATTGGC
>JZLH01S0220683.1:2236-14717 GCA_001188425.1 Eucidaris tribuloides
ACACAACCCCCCCCCCCTTTAACGTTCTACGTCCCCCGTCGGCACCCCGCGCGGAGAGTGCGTCTCAGGTGACTTCGGTGACCGGAAGTCGGGTCAAAGGTCAACTTGGAATATGCATATTAATGAGATGACGTCACCAGCTCCGCCGGCTCCGCACGGGGTGCCGAGGGGGACGTATATATACTACTATCTTTTTGTTCTTATAAGGGCAGTTTTGTTCTTCTAGACCGATTAAAACATATTTCAGTGTAAAGAGGATGGAATGGGTCACTGATAATGGCGTCACGTCTTGCTATCACAGCCCTTTCTACAATCTCATCAGGTTGCACGATCACGGCGACCATCATGACCGTACTTTCAGTTTTGAATATCCTATCAAATTTTCTCCTGTTCTCAAAAGTGAGATTGTGAAGCCATGCCAAACAACAGAAACAATAGAAACATATGAGATATTCCGTATTTCTTTGGTATAACAGACCAAGAGTTCGACTCTTTACATGAATGGACTTGAGTTTTCTGAGAACGTACATGCGCTGATTCCCTTCAGACTGAATCCTAGTGGTATTTTTGACCTGACTCAATTAAGTCTGACATCGACAATTGCACCACAATATTGGTATTCTTACACTTGAGTTATGACTCCACAATTCATATATAGATATAAAGGGGCTGGTTGTCAGTCTTGGAACTCTTACGAAAGTCAAACACCATTTCTTGAGCTTTTTAACATTTAGAACCACAGAATACTGTTGGTCCATTGAAAAAAAAAATCGTCCCTACAGTTCTGCTCTATGCAACTTGATCGTTGTTACTTATCAGACCTATCATTCACGCATCATCTGCATACTTGACAATTTGACAATCTGAATCAAGTTTGCATGTCAAATCGTTGCCAAGCATCACAATATCACTACACGCCAATCGATACAGAAACAGTACACCGCCCATTATAATATGTACATCTACTTACCTCCCTGACTTGAAACTTTTCCCAGCACTACGATGATAAAGATTATCAAAGATACCAGAAGACGACACGCCATCGTATTCTCTAGGACAACGAAGCATTTGATAAAGATGTTTGACAGCTTAATGCGCAGAATGATTCGATTTCGTGGGTAAAATTGTCATCAGATTCAGACCTCCAAAGTGTTTGGATTCATATCAAATAATAACGAAAGTATTACTCTTTCATCGCAAGGTACTGCATTCAGAAATTGTGATTCTTTGTGTATTTGTGTGTGCGTGTGTGTGTGTGTGTGTGTGCAGCAAGTACATTATTTTCTGCATTGAATGCAAGGATACTAACAAGGCAAAGTACGTGGGTATTTCCAACTCCGACAAAAATAGTTAAAGCTAAGATGGATCGTTTAGTGAATGACAATTGAATTCACGAATGAATTGTTATATTGATCATAATATTTGTGAATGGAGTATGTTCACCTACTACTCTAAATAAAGCATATAATAATTATAATAATCAAAGATATCACGTGACGGAAAGGTATCGTGCAGGCGCGGTTCTAGAGCGAAAACTTTAGGGGGCTACTGAGGGCTTCATTTGCGGCCAAATCCTAGGTCCAAAATCTTTCTCGGTCATCCCAGCCGCCGAAAAGTCGCTCGGAGCGGGGGATGGGGGTTAGGCACGAAAAATTATTCACTCCAAATTCAAGGTTCAACCTCTTTTTCGGTCATCCCGGCCGCCGAAAAGTCATTCATTGGGGGATGGGGGGGGGGGGGTAGGACAAAAACTTTTTAATTGCAATTCCGACGTCAAAAATTGTTTACGGTTAACTCAGTTGCCGAAAAGTCGTTCAGCGGGGGGGGGGGGTCATCTAACAATTATAGAGACATGTCAAAGGGGGATGTTTATTAATATTCTACTTTCAAATGTTTTCCTGCGATTTTTTTTTTGGGGGGGGGGGAAGGCTTGAGCAATTTTTTTTTTGGGGGGGGGGGGCTTGAGTCCCCAAGGCCCCCCGTAGAACCGCACCTGCCATCGTGTCCTCCTGGATAACTAACCTGATAGAGATGTTTAGCGCACAGGATGATTGCAAAATTGTCGTCCTTTCCATATTTTCACAGTATTATTTTGTAGTCATATTAGAAAACAACGTAAATGTTATTTTTCACCACAGTGTACAATGTTCAGCAATATAATTCTCCGTTTGTCGGGGGAGGGGGCGATGGGTGTGCGTGCGTGTGTGTGTGTGTGTGTGTGTGTGTGTGTGTGTGTGTGTGTGTGTGTGTGTGTGTGTGTGTGTGTATGTGTGTGTGTGTGTGCACTTCACGACATGACACATGCAATTCTCGAATTGTTTACTTATGTACGCCAGCCAAGGTGGTGACCACGGTGGTGGAAGCTAGGAGGCAGTAAGATTAGTAGAAAAGTCTCCAAAATAAGGCAGCCGCTGTGCCAGGGATTTGGCGATTTTGTGAGAAGCAAAAAAAAACAACAACAAAAAACACAAAGATTTAAAAAAGAGTCATGAGTCACGACGAAGAATACTGAACTGTATTTCCAATTGACACCATGTTACTTCGGTACGTTTATGACGGAAAATGTGTTTTTAGAGGGTGGGGAGGTGCGGTTAAACTTTTCCCCCAAAGATACTTAGACACCATTATTTCCTGTACTTTGAAACAATAGAGTAGGCTGCCCCCTTTGTTACCTGTGGTGCCGTTCTTGAATTGAGGTAACGGCAAATGGGTAAAACGGAATTTGTAAATAAACGGGAGAAATGAAAATGAATTGGTAATTTAACACCCAAAATTATGTTGTCATGGCAACATAGAACACTACCAACAGTCACTCGCGATAAATTACAAACTTTCCCACAGTCATTTCAAACACATATTTACACAAGAATAATGACAATTGTGCACACCTTCTGCGCGGCGAATCGGGCCACTGACGTTCTATATTCTAGCCTCCCAGAAGTGGTATTTACAATAATATAGGCATATCTGTGACAATATACAGACAAATATATCATTTATTTTGTGAAATTGAATGCAATCACAACCTCTATGTTCCATTTTATCGACAAGCCTGGAATTCCCCGCTGTCCTAATTCTGTATTTTGGAAGGCATCCAAAGGGACATAAAAGAAATTGAATAAACGTGAATTATATGCTTTTTTATGATCATAATAATATCACGCAGTGCTCAGACTATAGGTAAGCGTGTTGTATTATAATCTAGTAAATCTACAATATACTTTTAAAAGATATTATGTTTTACGATTACAGTGAGTTCCCTGAAGCGTAGTTGCATTAAAAAACGACTCATGTTCTTATTCTGCTATGGACTTTGTATAGATCATCTATAGTTAGAAACGCCACAATGTATTTTATACGGTTTGTGACTATAGGATTGTTTTCATTTTCTTTTTTACTATCTGAACCGATAGACATGAATGGTTTAAGCTCAAGCAAGGCATATAATTCAGATGGTGATATCGTCAATCAATGTTATTGATAAACGTTGTAAGACCTGCATGCCAATATATACAGGGTGGCCCAGAAAGAATGCTACAAGTATAATCGCTAATTTCTCACCATTATTGGCAAAATGTCATTAATTTTTATTTCGTTGGTTAAACCGTTCTTTTTCCAATAAAATGATAAAAGCGAGGGCATTCCAGGTTTCATAAAGAAGACGATGCTAGCTACATCTCCATTGTCATCGCGGTTTGTCTGGTATGCCGGCTGGTATGGCAAGCTCAGAGACCACAATATCTAGGCTGTTCCGATGACCGCCGCTGTAGAAAAATCGGCAAATTTGGGAAATTGCATTGCCTCTGAAAAATGGCCCTAGAATCAAAAACGCCTTACTCAAATCAATGATCTTGGTATCATTTTATTGGAAAAGAATGTTCTAACCACACAAAATAAAAATTAATGACATTTGCCAATAATGTTGAAGAAATTAGCGATCATACTCGTAGCATTCTTTCTGGGCCACCCTGATATTAGCTTGGGCAAGACGATGTGGGCATACGAAAGCGAAACAAAAGTGAACAGAAACGAAAAGAAACGGCTTTGACAGAACAAACCGTGGGACTTAGTATCCATGACAGAATGGAAATAAAACTTGGTAGAAAATATACACTACCACTAACTTTTCTTCACTGAATCTCAATTTCAATCACTAAAGATAAAAACTAATCAAGACTTCAGTCTTTTGTCCTGCAAGAAGGCACGTGTCAACACGTTAAAACCTATTATCCATTTATAAACGATCTAGAAACAGGAGTCTATATAATTGCATAATAACGATACCACCATTATATTACAATTCACCTACCTCACAAGAATACATCAAGGTTTGTGTCCTTAATTTACATACCACAAATATTTTTCTCTCTTATATTTGGTCCAGCTGAAAAATAAAATAAGCAATAAGCATGCACAATTTCAGTTTCATCGGTCAGAAATCTTTGAAATATTATTATACAAAATACCAGCACTGCTCATTGATGTCAGACCTATAGTGAAAACATGCAGTCCGCATAATTCACAGACAGTCGAATTATTGCTCTTCTTAGAGGAACTGAGAACAGAACAAACATCATACTTACTAATGATGGGCTAAAATGTGACCGAATCTACCAAAACCAGGCGGTTGTTTGTTTTATAGAAACTTGCTTTTTGGAAAATAAGTATTGAAGCCTACGCTAAATCAAAATTGAAATTGTGAATTATTTATCAACATGTAATGTTTGTTATCTAATGCTGCGCACACTTACTCACCTATCAGCACTTGCAATTTCTTTTTGGTATCATATCATTTTATGGACTATATATCGATAATAACCTCACACACTAGAGCATTAAAGATAAATTTCTTTTCCTCGGGAAAATGGTTTTCAGAATAAACCGGTTTAATGAGAAAGCAATGATCAAATAAGCAGATTTGATGTCCAAAAGGAAGCATCTAGGGAAAGTCTGATATCTATTGAAAGAGCGCCCTCATAGTCAGGAAGTGCATTTACCTGAAAAGAGCGTTAACATTTCGAGTTAGACCGATTTACCATTGCAAGACCGAGCAGGCCAGCCTAAGAATTTATAATCAATATACTGCATGTACTGAGAAAAATATTGATGGGGAACTAATCTTTGTGTCAATGTATTAATTTTTTTTTTTGCTTTTTTTTTTGCTTCAATTAATTTATCTATGACCGTTAAGTAAAACATTATTACTGCAGTATATCCAAATACGGAAAAAGCACACCTTTGGTATTACAGAATGGGTTGCATTTTGATAGTTTTTGATGGATAAAATACTGAATGTTGGAAAGATTGTTTGCTATCCCTGTGCTGTATAATTTTGAAGACATTCCAGCTGAATATACAGCTAAAAACAATGCTTTATTAATCATTTATCGTTCGTTTATTTGCCTCGTGTTGAAACGTCATTCAAAGAGAAAATATGAGGGGAAAAAATTCTGTAATATTGAGTAATGATTATATAGTCTAGAAATTAAAATTATTATGGGAAATCGTGATGATGATGATGATGATGATGATGATGATGACGACGATGATGATCATAATAAGAATAATGATAATAATAACAGTGATAATAATTACAGTAATAATAATAATAGAAGTAGGACAGGAAGAAGAAAAGAAGAAGAAGAAGAAGAAGAAGAGAGGGAACAATACAAATAACATATCAACACAAACGATTAAAAGCAAGCATACAAATTTATTTTGAATTTTACTCGAAAGTTAATGTGATTATTTGTAAGATTTACATGTAAATATCAAACTGTATATCAATTAAATCTGATAGGTCAACAGCAAGATTGGAAGAAGTCCTCGATTCGCGGCGCAATAATATTAGAATAAAGGAATACTCTCAAAGTTTCAGTTGTAATAAATCCACCCCCCTAATAAAATGACTGCCAGAAACTGTATTAATGATGTATTCTTGAAGCAAAGAAAACTCACTTTGCAAGCTTGATCTTTAACTAGATGTAATTTTGAGAAAAATTATTACACACTGGATTAATTTCCAGCTTTACAAATATCTGATTTCAATATTTTGGTTAGCATAAATGAGTGCATAAACATAGTCATGAAAACCTCGAGGTAATGTGCAATACATATGCAAAATAAAATAATTACGTAAAATATCAAAATTAGTGAAGACCTAATGACCAGCAAATTTTCAACTTAAACCACGATGTTATTGTAAAATAGAACTTTATGACTCATGTAAGACTTTTCACCTTTATTGTCCAAATTTATTTTACCCATTTATGCTCCAATGTCTATATTACAACTGATGACAATATTTACACTTTTTTTCTTTTTACAAATTTCAACCAAAGTTTTACAAACACACTTATAGACACACAAAAGACTATTTAATTATTTAATCCATACCTTGTGGGCCAGTAAAATGATAAAAAATAAAACAATAAAACCTAACCTTGTAGAGTAAATTCTATGAAATTTCCGACTTATAAATCATATTCAAATTATAATTCAAATTTATACTGTAAATAGTGAATTGGGATAGATTTAACACTGTATAAATTCATTTCAATGAACGTCATCCTTTTGGGGGCAAAATGTAATGAAATTCACTAATTATGGGATTAAACTCGAATTTTAGTGAATTTTACTCTTCATAAAGGGTGGGGTTTTGGCGACACAGAATACTGCAATGTGCTATAAGGTACTAATGTTATTCTTATCAATTTACAAATACCTTGTATTACTATTTACAGTTTGAATGTAAAAGTTATGAAATAGCCACCGTAAACATATAAAACATTGACAGAAGAAAGTACATGTAAATAAAGCAATTCATGAAATACAATATTGGAAGAATGAACACTATAATCTAGTTTGGTGTGTGGTATGTTTAGCCGGTCAGTTTATGAAATATAATAATCTCAGAAGAATTATATTCATATTTCTTTCGTAAAATAAAACCATATTTCAATAGCCTAAAGCTGTTTAAAAATGTCAGAAAATGTATGTAATACAGTACTCCTGAAGCAAATGAAGTGCACATTGGAAGCGTCATATTTAACTTGATCTTATTTTTTTTATAATAGTCATATAGTTATTTTTATTGGACTAATTTTCAGATCCTCAAATATTCAGCTTCCACTTTTGTAAAAAGAAGAACGATTTTTTTGGCATAAACACACTGACGAAAACGTTGACAACATGCACAATACAACATAGAAATGCAATGTGCACAATATCAGAATTGGTGAAAGACCTAAGGGAACAGCCCATAAAAGCTTATGACTCATGCTTAACACATGACCCTAATAAGCCAGTTCGTAGTTAGCAGATGTGACAAGTGACCCCACAATACCACATATCTTTGAAGAGTAGATAGCTATTCTTGTGAGGCTTCTGAGAGCAACCATTCCCAAGGTGATGGTCAGCCTTAATTGCTTGTGTCACATTATGTTGAGAAGAATACTTCCGCATGCATATTCCTGAAGATGCCTGCATGATTTATTTTCCTACCTTTTAAGGTGAGCTTTTGTAAAGTCTTTGTAACACTAGCTTCGTATAAATAATCTTCAATCTGAACATGAGCAAACTTTAATTACGAACTGACTTGTTGCCTGACTCCTTTATGCCCCTTTGATCGTCTTATTCAGTCAAACGTCATTATAAACTACAAGTCAGATTAAAATTGAAGATGCATTTACAAATTAGATGTAATTCACGGAGTTTAACTCTTTACATGCTGAATTTATTCTGAGGAAATACTAATGACATTTGTTCTGTTCATATTTTTTTTGAATTTTGCTTTCCTTATTGCGGTAGTATTTTTCTAAAGATGTTACTTAAGCACACTAGCTATTTTTAGTGTCTCCTGTACAAAGGTGAAGGAGAAATATAATCATTACGATTGTTCAATTTAATTGTACAAGTGTGCACAAATGCAACATTAGCGCGCAAAGGGTTGAACAAAATTTCACAAACACGCGTATAAACATATCCATTGATCATGTTGATAGAGTGAAAAATCAACCAATTTCACTCTTTAGGCAGTATAAAATACTGTACGAGAAAATAACGCCACATACAGTGCAGTTAAATAAAATTCACTCCTTAGACGGTGAGATTCAGTATTATATGCATGTCTGGAAAGTAAAATAAGAACAAAATAAACCCACACCTTAAAGGGTGAAATGTAATGAACTCATATAATCTTATCCAGTATACATAATGTTTAAATTAAAAATGTCTTCGATTCCATTGATATTGACAAAAATAAAAACATCATCATTAGTATTTACATTAAAAACAGTAACTGTACAAATGCCGAAAGACAACAAATAGCAATAACATGACTTAAACGCGAAAAGAATTTAGTATACAATTTAACGAAAGAAAAATGGAATCGGGTTAACTGTAACAAACACCAGACAATTAGGCCCTGCCCTAATTCTAGAAAAGATATCACAAAATTGTCATAAAAACTACACAGATATATGTAATAAAATTCAGATTACATGTAAGCTAGAACAAGGACAATTGTATAAAAAAAATCACACAAGTATTACAATTGGTTAAGTGGAATTTTAAAATTGGACGGGGGGGGGTATTTAAGATTGAACTAACAAGAATTGCTTGAGCTTCATTTGAAAAGAATATTAAAAGATTAAATTATAAATTCGATGGACTTTACATAGTCGAGGAGAGTATGGAGAGTGAATTTTGTTAAAGTATGCATGTTTGCGATGGTTTTCAATGAAATCTTATGTGTGATTTGGTGGATGCGACATTGGGAAAACCTGCAAGGATCTTAATGCAATAAAAAAAAATGATAATTTCACAACAACGTACTTAAATCACATTAAATGTGAAAACAACACATATCACTTCTTTAAAACCATCACTAAAACATCACTAAACACAATCCATTCCCCATACAAATGAATGCTAAAGTGGTGACGATAACAATGCATATACCAGCTTTTCACTTACGACTTGTCCCCTTATCAAATTGTATTTTACATTCCCTGAATCTATAATCATAGCAGCAAGGTATCGTTGTACAAGAATATAAAAAGGCTTTTCAACGATAATTATATCTGAATATCATGCATTATACTTTAATACAAAGAGAGATATCGACGTTCTAAGTTGAGTTGAATTTTTCGAGAAGTTTATTACGATTCAACAAAGGCTCTCAGAGGGGAAATTGTGGGAAATGGCATGCTATTGTAGGCAGGTATACATAGTAATAGGAAAGTATGTACATCAAATAACTCTGCTGCGTTTGCATCAAAAAACACATGACGCTGTTGTAGGCAGGCGTATGTAATAAAGCAAAGTATGTGAAGGAGTTAGAGATAATGCAGTATTTCACTAGAACCGGAAGCATGCATATTCTGTAGCATGAGTACAACGGGGTGATAATATCGGCAGTGGAATATGAATCAAAGATGATCTGGAGATCAGTTTTTAGAGGTAGAGTTAAGAATCGTGCAGTAAATGTACAAAAAGATATACTTCGAATATATGATGCATATTTATAGTTAATGAATGATTTGGTTATGTACAGACCAATGGGCATCAACAAAATATGTCAACACGAATTTGGGTTGCAGAGATTTTTTTTTAAGGAAACTCATTCTTTATGAGGGTGAAATTTGCATTTTATTGAATTTTAATTTCCATGAAGTAAACTGATTCGAAACAAGCGTTCTCTTTTGAAATCATCCCAAATTATAAAGATTTTCTTCATACCCTAAAATCACACCTCCATAGGGATGTTCAGACTTCTTATCGGTGTTAGTATCTTTAGCATCCAAGTTGGTTTTACCTGTAGGGGCATGGCCCTTATTGATCATTGGTGGAGGTGGAGGTGGAGGTGGAGGAGGGGATTTCCCTTTCGATTCTACCTCCATATCTCCATTCTCCATTTTGCTGTCAATATACTTGTTTGAAATATCTTCGGTTGCAGGTAATAGATTCGGTCTTGGTAATCATGCACACTCTTTTTCTCGGGATAATCGTCGTGATGTCCGGGAAACTCTGTGACCGATGGTCTTCTAGGTGAGTATATCCCAGGCGATCCCATCTGCGTTTCTATCCCAGATGGATTCTTGCCATTCTTCGGCATATATTCTGGCTCCATGTAATAGATTCGATCTTGGTAATCATGCGCACTCTTTTTCTCGGGCAAACCGCCATGTAGCCCGGCGTGTAGTCGAGGGTAGTCTGGCATATCGTAAATATGCTCACCCTTTTTCTCGGATTGGCGTCTGAAAGAAGACACAAAGTAACATAAAAATTTCTTACAGATGTAAAAAATTACTTCTTTTACTATAATAATTTCAAACTGCTAATTTCAAACTACTTCAAACTGTCCAATAATAAAAAAATCTCAGTTCAGATACGTCTCGAGGTTTCAAGGGATGTAAATGCAAATTTCATAATTCTTTTATCAACTAGTATCGAGTGTCGAGCAGTTTCGTCACTTACGATTTCAATTCGTCGGTTAAAATAACCATGCGTTTTTTTTTTTTAGTTTTGTCTCCTTTTTAAAGTTTGAAAAGAAATAATTGATTTCCTGGGGGCGGATATCGATTATATTATCATTTTCATCCCATAACAGTCAAGACCACGTATGCACCTTCGTGAACAATGACAAGCATTCCTCCAGACGCACAAACGTATACCATATTAAAACACATGAAAGAACATTTTGATAACGCATTAACAATATACGTGCAGCTTGTTACCAAGAAACAACAGGTACAATTTGGATGAGATTTATTTTTTTTATAAAGAAACACACGTTTCTTTTAAAATCTGTTGGTCGTTTGACCATTCTGAATTAAATATATTAGCAACTTGTTGCCAAAAAACAAATGACCGAACAGAAAACAGCATTTATCTGTTCTGCTGTTGGCGAGATAAAAGTGACTCAAAGTCTAAGAAATGTCATGAAAAAGATTCCGGAAATGGACGGAAAAATCAATACTATAGTATAGAAGTGATCAAAATAAATGCAAAAATGAGGAGATACAGGAGACGAACAACATGATGCTACCATGAAACATGCCTAGGACGAATTAAGAGCAAGTTCTGGCTTAGAATGCGTGAAGTTGTGGCCTTACCAATTATTCTTTTTATCCACTTTCCCTTAGCTCGTCTTACATTTTTGAAACTCGATTAGAAATGTCGGGGCATTATTGAGAAATGTGAACAGCTAAAAATGCAATTGTGAAAGTATGTTGTCATGATCAAGCTATTCACAAAATTGATACCAGGTTAATAATAAACGTCAACTAATTTGTTATACGACTATAGTCTTGGGGGAAGGTTTTGTATTGTAAAAGCCATACGCGTACGGGGGGGGGTGTTTGGGGGTGTTTAAACACCCCCTTTTGGCAAAGGGTGGAACACCCCAAACACCCCCCTTTTCCCCATAATCACCCCCCCTTTTTCACGACATCATATATTTTACGAAAAAAGGGGGTTTGAAAATGTGAAGTACCCTGAAAACATGGAATATATGTTGATTTTTCTTGGATCGTGGGAAACAAATGCTCGTCACTCCCCCCCCCCCCCACTCCGCTGAGCGGGTTTTTGGAGGCTGGCGTAACTGGGAAAATTTGTGGACCTGGGATTTGGGAAAAAATGTTCGTCACTAAAAGCTGTCATTTATATTCACCCCTGGAAACAAGGTATAATATTTCCTGTAAGTGTTGATGTCGCTTACCTTTGCATATATACTGCTAATATTATCACAACGCCCAATATGATACAAAACAGACCCGCTGCAATCGCTGCCACTGCGATGGTTACCACATCTGTAAGGAGAGAATAACAGACAAAAGTTGTAATGAGTCTAGTAGCTTGCAACACAAAAAACTGCTAAAGTTTGATTTAATGTCAATTATCATTAAATTAACATCAGAATTATTACAAGTCTAATAACGCGCGTAACCACCACGTGACTCAACAACAACTCTGAATACTGTTATTTTGAAACACAGGTTTTAGCGTCGGGTCGGACGCTACAAAATACTAAGCATTCCTGAAATACTTAGATTATAATTGTTTCACCAGGGGTGAGCAAATTTTAATCCCAGATGTACCGTTCACGGAAAAATGGCAACTTTTAAAATGTCTCTAAAATATTCCATAATTATGAGCATGAGTTATTTTGCATTATAATATTTTAATCTATCTTTAGTTGGGTCATCTGGAGAACTTCCGTGACCGTTGAGCGCGAAGGTCCGTTTCTCGGCGGATTTGTCTTCTTAGAGGTCTAAATAAAAAATTTAGCGGGTATGCCAGTTGCAAAAGTATGGGCGGAATTCAGGAGACCCAAAAATCCAAAATGGCCGCCGGCGGCCATTTTGAACAATACATTTTGGGTTGTTTGGCCTACAGCGCTGCTCAGAATATTGATTTTGGTGTTTTCGAGGTCAAGAAATCTAAATCCGAGGTCAATTTGATGATTTGACTTAGTCTT
>JZLH01S0220735.1:0-16916 GCA_001188425.1 Eucidaris tribuloides
GGACGGACAACCCGAAAACATAATGCCTCCGGCAACTTCGTTGCGGAGGCATAAAAACAAGCAATAACAGGACAGGTAAAAAAGACTGAAACAAACATGGGCAAACTATACATGTGTAACATTATCATTTAGCAAATTCAATTGGTACTGTTATTATGCTTTTGATGCAGAACCAATGTCATGTTTTCATTCAAATCTACATATCTATTTGTACAGTCTCCAAATTAACCTTGCACAGAGGGGATTAGGGGCTGGTGCAATGGGAATAAACAAAGTGGCACTGTGGCCTCTGGAAGGGGGAACATTAAAGGTTAACTAACATTAACCCTAATTAGCCCGGGCTTTTTTGAAATTGCAGGGGGGGGGGCTAATTTGGTCCCCCCTTCAGATCGCGGGATCGCCGCGAAAATTTGCACGTGCATAGAGCCGGATGTAATCTCTAAGACTGTATAGTTAGATTTTTGAAAAATAATTATCTTCTATTTTTTAAGTAATTAATTATGCAAATTTATGTATAAAATCATATTTTTGCCTATAACTCACTTTAAACAGTTTACAGAATGCTAATTTTTGGTGATGATATTCTTTTTGACATTTTTAACAATTATCTATCAAAAAAAATTGCTGAATCAGAATTAAATTCTTATGTATTTTATTGTTTCATGAATTTCTTATGTATTTCTCTGTTTTTTCAACCTTTTGTTTTTTATTGTTTTTTCGATGAAATTTCTCGGCGACACTTTTGCGATCATAAATAGCATGAAATTAGTTAATTTCAATCAGTAAAAGTAAAAATAATCATACATTTATGAATTTGGGCTGAAAACACAGTTTGCATTGAAATAACACACGATTTCATGTTTTTGAGCGATTTTTGGTGTGACATGCAAGTACGAAAAGTTGCGTAACTTCGGAACCGCGTACCCGGATGTCGCGAATTTGGTCTCAAAAGATGCGCAACACTTGAAAGTAAAAAGTCAGCGAGCGACGCGGTCAAAAAATTCGCAGCGGTGGCGGAATGGTCGCGAACTTTGTTAGGGGGGGGGGGCTAATTTTAGCCCCCCCCCCCACGGGGCTCAGATAGGTAAATTGTTAATTTTTTGCATAGGCCTAAAGTAGCTGTCCGCACTGCGCTGTCTAACGATTCCATTGAAAATGAATGCATACATTTATTCGTCAAGACTTCTAATTTTAGTTTTCAGCTGCGTGTTACAGATGTGTCTAGAGCTGAAGACGACCTCTCCCGTTATATGCTGTCTAACGATTTCTTCTGAAAAAAACAAAGGCGTACGTTTATTGGACGTTTAATTTGTTTTTTCAGCTGGTTTGCAGACGTTTCTAGACATTGACAGATGGCTCTAGCTGTTTTAAACTTTAGACATGTTCAAAGTTTGAAACGGCCAGCTTCTGATCACGATTGGTTGTTCTCATATGTTACTCTGGCATATTTTTGTCCATTTTCATCCTAGACTTTATTGCTGTTTGGCAGGTGGATAGCTTATTCATGCTTTCCTTCATACCATTCATGGCCATTTTCCTATATAGACTTTATTGCTGTTTGGCAGGTGGATAGCTTATTCATGCTTTCCTTCATACCATTCATGGCCATTTTCCTATATACCATTCATGGCCATTTTCCTATATACCATTTATGGCCATTTTCCTATATACCATTTATGGCCATTTTCCTATATACCATTCATGGCCATTTTCCTATATACCATTCATGGTCATTTTCCTGTATACCATTCATGGCCATTTTCCTATATACCATTCATGGCCATTTTCCTATATACCATTCAAGGCCATTTTCCTATATACCATTCATGGCCATTTTCCTATATACCATTCATGGCCATTTCCTATATACCATTCAAGGCCATTTTCCTATATACCATTCATGGCCTATTTTCCTATATACCATTCAAGGCCATTTTCCTATATACCATTCAAGGCCATTTTCCTATATACCATTCAAGGCCATTTTCCTATATACCATTCATGGCCATTTTCCTATATACCATTCATGGCCATTTTCCTATATACCATTCATGGCCATTTCCTATATACCATTCATGGCCATTTTCCTATATACCATTCATGGCCATTTTCCTACATACCATTCATGGCCATTTTCCACTGTCTGACACCATCTGAAGTAAATATTTTAGGTGGAAGCAGACAGAATCATTAAATGGCAGTGTGGGACAGAGGCTTAATGGTTCTGCTCACCTTGTCGTTCTGAGATGCTTGTTTTGCTCCAGCGTGTGGATCATGTTCATCTCCTGTTGGATGGTATGTTTCTCCACCTCGTACACATCCAGTTCCAGCCTCTCCTTGAGGAACCTTTGAGGATGAGGAAGATGGGATGGATACATGCTTAAAAATTGTGTACACGATTTGCACACCCCAAAATGAGCTATTATCAGGTATATCTGCTAAAATTATCATTATGTACACATTCACATAAATCTTCACCACTCGCAAAAGCGATGGGGCTGTAAAGTGAGGTTTTGTGAACAAACACGCTGAAAAATTTCAAACAGAATTAAGCACAGTCACGTTGTTAGCTGAAATTAAATTTTACACAGCCGTTAAACTAGTCAGACAGCTAAGACCTGATTCGTGTATCATCTAGTGAAAACTGAATATCTGCTGCTCAGAATTTATGAGGTCAAACACTCACACCAGTGCAGTTGGACGACTGTCGAGCAATCATTGCTATGGTTAGACTTTACCAAAATTCAAAATCAGTACATGAATTCAACACTCAGTGTCTGAAACCTGGACCATCGTCACAAAATACAACTTCAGCAACGGCCCAAATTTTGCACATTATCTTTTTATTTATGTTGCTTTAGTTGGAATCTAATCAAAAATGGTTTGCAAATCAAAAACGCAGCCTATAATTATCATTTAACCATCATTTATGGTTTTCTCAACACATTTGCCTCCTGGTACTTTTTTTTTCAAGACAACCAAATCTACCCACCTCATCTTAACGGCAGCATATACAGCGGGTAGGATGGAACTTGTTTCCCCTTCTCGTTCAAACTCAATGAAAGCCCTGCATGACGGAATGAGCAAAACAATATGTGTTGTTGACTATGCCATACAACATTTCAAAAACAGCTTTCTTATTGGTTAGTTTGGATATAAAAAAATAGCAGAATTACAACTTTACTGCACTAGCCACATTGTCAAAAACATTCTGAAAGAAGCGTGGACTTCATTCAATTTTACAAGGTTTCCCCATAAACTAGATTCACAACTTACAATTTCATCATCATCATATATCAACATCATCATCACATTATCATCATCATCATCACTGTCATCATAATCATAAATTCTTATTATAATAGATATACATATGAGTAAACTGATTAAATACGAAGAAATTAATAACTTGAATATATAACTTGTAAATATAGATACCAATGAATAAAATTTGATTTGATAAAAATTCATCGTCACATTACTCACTTGGTGTCCTCAAAGTAGATCCTCTTCCCTCTGCCACAGTCTTTGAACAACTTGGCAAGGTTAGCTACATACAACTGACCATGTGGAGGGACATTCTTGACCTGCAAGAAAAAAATCATTGAAAATATAGTCTGTAATCAAGCCACACCTTTATCTTCTATCCCCTAGAATGAAAGTCCTGACAACCCCATTACTTGTTTATATTTTATATCCATTGATTAGAGCAACATCATTAACTCATGCTACAACATAAAATAAAATAATACAGAGTTAACTGAAATGTCTTCGTAGAACACAAACAATTTTGATATTGTATACCTGATAACCATATTATACAAAGGTACACTTTATCAATTTTTGTCCCGTATTGGAAACAAAGATAAATCTCAAAAACAAAACCAAACATAATGTTATTATGTTGTTATTACATAAAGAACTATATGTAGATGTATCATGAGGTAAAAATTTGAAATAAAGTGATCTGACATGTTTCCTTGATCTGATTATGTAAATTATTTTGGTAAAATTCACCTTTGCTGCTGTTTTTAATTATTGTACTAATGAGGATTTTCAAAACACAGATCCTGAAAATCTATTACATTCTTTTCTTTGTCATGTTAGTACAATGTACCAGAATAATAATACAAAAAAAAATCCTTTCATTTGATCATTCCTCAAATTATCAGAGTGATGATGGGATACACTTAATCTGAAAACATGACTGGTGATTTCAGGTTGTGGGATAAAAGTTCATGTTAATACTAAAATTCTAACATATTATGACCTACAAATTTTATGCATTTAATTCACGTTTTATTTTTATTTTTTAGAGCTAGTTGTCCAGTAAATGAGTACTTTTCATCCAGTCCTACCATGACAGTTGTGCAAGGATCCTTTCCTGACAGCATCTTGAGTGATTCAGCTTCATCTGATGGGGCCCATGTGAAGTAGTTGGGATAGAAGGCACCGGCGAGAACAAGCTGTGAAAGGACACAATGAATCACATTAGTAATCTTAAGGGCAATGTATAACACTGTGGAAGCAACATTTAAAAATTGTCAAACTTTTCTATCTGACCTATATGATAGTGGTTGAATGGACAAATAAACACACTAAAACATGAAACTTTAGACAGTTATACTGTCACCAGCAATATATATTCTGACAAAAATGAGAACATGAATTATTGTCCCATACACAAAAATTCTATAAAACAACAGTCTTTGGGGGGGGGGGGGGACTTGAATGGTCGTTCAATGATTTCCACTTAATGGTCGTTTTGAAATGCAACTTTTTGAGAGCTTCATTTTTAGACCTTGTCAAAGACACTAGAAGCAGGGGGGATATGTAGCCCAGATTTTTTTTTTAATTGGAGACATTGTTAAACAATACCTTTAACCCCTTGGGGACGACGGGCTTGTACAAAAGCCCAGTAAATCTTACAAGTAGAGATGACTTTCTACATTCTCAGTGGTAAAAAATGTGTACTTAGTGGGATGCAATCATTTGTAGGCACTATCACCTCACTTTATATGAATGGTTTAGCATATTTGGGTGGTTTTGTGGAAGCATTTTGTCTCTGAGTGCGAGATGTATTCTGCTTCTGTACAAGCCCATTGTCCCCAAGGGGTTAAGAGTAGTATCCCTCCATTGCAAGCTCAAAGCATTGAAATCCGGAATAAGTCTAATGTGTGTTTAACAGCCAAGTTAAAACAGAAATATACTGTATACGCCAAATATTTCGCGTCCATATATTTTCGCGATTTTGCTTCAAAACGGGGAATTCGCAGGGGTATATTTTCGCGATTTTATTGTGTTTGCATTCACTTTGTACACAAATGTCAGGAAGTGAAAAATTTCGCGTTCAGTAAGTCGCGAAATTCGCGAAAATAAAACCACCGCGAAATATTCAGCGTATACAGTACCTGGCCCATCACCTTTTGCCAGGAATATGCCCTTCATAAGAAAAATCACAGCTTTTAAAATAAACTTCTGAAATTGTCATCAATGCAGAGATGCCATTTAATTCAGGTAAGGGGTAAGGGTGGTTAAATTTCCATTGATCAAAAAGTAAAATTGGGTTACAATTTCATTTTAAAATGTAAGTGGCCGCACGGTATGATGTTTCTCTTTCAAGCTACTGGAACTGTATTCTAATTTCAGGCTACGTTTGAGAAGAGTTCATACTGTTTTGACCTGTCTTGGAAATGAGTCCTACTACCTTTTACTCTTGACCCATTGCTTCCGAGATTATGTAATCTCCATAGAGTTAATAAATGATACATCCAGTTCCTGTAGCCAATGGGTTAAGCCAGAGAATGCCAACACCTCTTCATAAATGTGACGCGATGCTACAAAGCCAGGCATTTAGTGGCAGATATCAAAATTTAAATTATCGCTGTGTTGGATAGAAGACTTTATAAGTTACATTCAGATACATAATTCACAAAAATGGTACAAATACAAGGAAAGTTACGACAAATTCAAGTTTTGATTTTGTGCAGTGTTGCACGAGCGTTTTGTTCTTTTAAAGCCAGTTTCTATGAAATGTAATTTGCCGACAAGCACCAGATATCGCTAGATTAGGTCACAAATACATGAATTACATACCACGAAATAAGGAACAAAAGAATGTACCAAAGGCACAGATGTAACATTCATTAGTGTACCTCCAAGAGTACAAGGTAAACCATCACTTGAATTTTGAGGGAAAACTATGAGTTATAGCAATCACAAACCATTTTCCACTCATTTTTCTAATAACTAAGAAATAATTATAGCTCTTAGATGTTCATTACATCACCATTTACCTTCAATATCAGTAGGTCGTGTGTTGTATCTCTTCGTAGCTGGTTACGGGGATTCCCCCTTGGCAGCTGGATGTTGAAGTTATGCAGACGGCCCTCCAGTTCATCCACCAACTTGGACACCTTTGACCAAAATTTCAGACGTTATTATCCATAATTACAAAACACTTAAAATTTGACTTTCATTGATAAGATAAATACCAAAAAATAACATGTATATAGACAAACAAATAAATAGTGAGAATTATTTCCATTTTACAATCTTTCTCACTGGATCTGAACCAAAATCTATGTCTATGCTTATAAAGGGAATGTTCACCATGTTGCAGAAGGGTTACCAAACATGTAATGGTGCTCTAATGTTTGTTCCTCATTATTGTATCTTTTTTATTTCCTCTCCATTGATGTGCAAATTATTGTTGCCTGTTGTGCCTAATTCCTCTTTCAGCAAATTCTGTTTATCATATTTGTAAATCATCTGGTAGTTAAGTTACTTCAAAAATGCATTAATTCTGACCAATACTTACCTCTCGAAGTGGATTTAGCTGTATCATGTTGTTCTCTGCCCACTTTCTCTCCTCCTGATTATCACAAACGAAAACCACAAAAAAGGTGTCATTTTACTAGAAATATTTACATTATTGTATTTCCCATCAACCTTGTTACAGGCAATCTCACACCAATAATTTTTAGAAAACATGTACAAATTTCCTAACTCCATGTGCGAGACAGTGGAGCAACCAAGCCCGAGGAATAAACAAAGTTTATTCCAAGCTGATTGCTCTCGGACAAGCCCCCAAATTTTGTTACACTGCCTTTACAACCATACGGAATTATGTGGCATCTCTGAAAAATATGAACATGCTATTTTTAAGAGAATTTTGTTTCTTGGATGTTCATGCCACCTTCCCTTCCCAAATGGGTTAACACATGTGAAGAAAATGCCCAGTTGATTTTAAACAATGAATTCACACACACATACAGCAAATCATTGATTGCAATGATTGTTGGTGGGTGCACGTCAAGGTATGATATTATCAGTCACATGTTCTTTGGAAGCAGAATTCAAACAATTAATTGAGTAATGTTCTTGGAATGTATACTTTGATATTTTTTAACCCTTTAACGTGTCGAATACACAAATATGCACTACACAACACATACAATGTCTATAGAGCTCTAATTTAAAAAGATAATTATATGACCTACCCATCTGCCTCGTGCAAAGAGTCCAGAGTTCTTGCAGGCCTCCCATTCCTTGTAGGCATGCATGATAGCGACCGAATCGCTGAAGGCACCTCCATCCCATCTTAGTTTGGATCTAAAAATCATCAAAATCCAGGTCATAGCATGTCTCACGTCTTATATTTCAATGATAGTAATTAATGTTGCATTGAAAAGGTTAACCCAGTGTCAACTGATCATCAATATCCACAAACATTCAGAATTTCAAGGTTTCAGATTAAGTCTGTTATCCAATCTGATACCATCCAAGATTCTCGGCGGTTTTGGCCCCCGGGACCATTCCAAGCCGATACCCGGATAACTTGATTGATGTCATTTCTCGATAAATGGCGGGGTAAAAAAAAAATTGCACCTTCTTGCTGGGATTTTATTGGACCTTGCGTTCACTTCTGTGTTTGTGCTTTAGCATTTAATCAGGATTACGCAGCTGCCGAAATGTCACAAGACATAAATCTCAGACTGATAATAGGCTGCAGAGATAAACGATCTCAGGGTCACCATTTTGACCGGTACTACATGTATTATAAGTAGGTCAGTGGACTTTTTTCCAGGCATACAGGTAAAGGGTTGTCAGGCCAGGTGGGGAATATTCTATTTGCTCTACAGCATGGGTGGTCTACTCATTCAACCTCCCTAGTGCAATGTTGTGTGTACATGATGTTGTCAAGGCAGTGGTATTGTTGACGATCAAGAATCGAGATGATCTGAGAAATCCCGGTAAGCCGTGACATTTTATCGAGAGGAGACCGAGCCGAGCATGTGGCCTCAAGATAACACCCTTATTTCAGATACTGTATACCTGATACATTTTTGCGGTGGTTTTGTTTTTGCAAATTTGGTAACTTAACAACAATGAAAATATTCACTTCCTGATACAAAGTGATTAAAAATGCAATAAAATCATAGAAAATGGAAAAAATGTTGCTTTATTCCAGAGAATAACAATATTCTTTCATTGAAGAAGTGTTTGAAGGTTTTATGAAAACTGTAGGTTAATTAGTTTTGGAAAAACTGAGATAACAAAGCAACTTGATAGTACAGCAATCAAAAACCATAGTGCCTCTGCTGCCTTCAGAAAGAGGCACTAAGATGGTGTTTGATTATACTTTTTTTTTATAGATAAATTGAAGTAACTCACTGATAAGCTTGGAGAGCTTTCTTCAGTGGCTGTGAGAAGAAACTCTTGAGTGACAAACCAGCACCTGTAAAAGTGAATGATAAAATAATGACCACTACATACATGAGTTTGGATAAAAATAGTACACATCACTATCTTGTCTGCAATTCAAATACTTGCAAATTTCATAGGCTTTACATAGTATGTATTACATACCCAGTATTTCATCTCAAGAAAAGTGTATGGGAGCATAAAATGTACATGAGCTGCAGATTAAAATGGATTCTTCAGAATTTAATTTGTGTTTTGACACTGGTAACAATAAGAGTAATTTCTTGGAGAGGACTACAACTTTTTTTTTTAGTAATATATGCGCAGATTCCTCTATAAATTCAAGACCATAAATATGTCAATGGTGGAACAGTACACACTTTATGAAACTATCTATCACAAGTGCTTGCTGTAATTTGTTCATATCCGAGACACTTCTGAAAATATAATGGCGTCTGCCACACCTTGCAGCATCACTTGAATATTTAACAGTCAACCCCTGTATCTGGAAACCCCTACTAACCAGCTACAATCTCTCAGCATGTTATCTCTGTTTCTTTTCATTTCTACCTAAATCTCATAATTAAAGTGCTAAAATTAATACTTTATACTTCATTTTGTGTTCATTTATATCACCTATGTAACACACATTTTTTTTTTTTTTACAAATCACCTATCTAAATTGGGGATGGTCTTGACGTAGCCTATTGTATAGTTTGGACTATTCTTTGATCTTCACTGACCAATAATGAGGCATTCCTTGAGGCAGCCAAAGACGTGACCCAGCACCAGAAGTTTGCCGACCCTGATGTCAACAGGAAGTGATGCCAAGACTTTACCCACGAAGGTCAGGTCACCGTCGTGGGGATTGATGACCCCAGACCTGAGAGTTGTCAGTGCACCAACCTGAACAAGATAGGTTGAAAAATATGTAACATGGTGCTCATTAAAAGGGAATATCAGTTTCGCTTTTGTCGTTTCTTTCATGAGAAGATGTCTAAGAACCAAACAGGTCTCCATATGGATGACACTTTTACAAAATTATCTTAAAATCTGTGATTTCCCTTATAAATGGAACACTCTTGGCAAAAAGGTGATGGACAAGGTTTCTATGTTTCTGTTATTAACTTTTCAGTGAAACTCATATTGCACAGACTTTTTCCTGATATCAGTTATGTGGGATTGCAAATTGAAAGCTAGTTCTTTTAAAGGCAAGCTTCTTAGAGTTCCTGTTGGTTTGGTTTCATATATTCTTTGATATGGCAATCCATGAAAGAAAACAATTTCCTCAGGAGAATGGAATTATAAAGTTAAAGTCCATCAATGAATGCTATACTTTGTTGAAAGCAAATTGAAAGTCTAACCATTCATCATCTCATTTTTATCATTGTACATAACTGAAGCCCTGTTCTCAGTATCATCAGTAGTTTAGTTTTAAGCCACAGACTAACGATGACCACAGTTTTAAAAAATGTGAGCTACATAATCCACCACGCTCTAAGTGTCTTTGAAAGGTCGAAAATGAAGCCCTGAAAAAAATTGTATTTCAAAATGATTATTTAGTGCTTTAAATAAGTAAAAATCTACAAGCATTCAAGTTGACCAAATTCACCTGCCCATTTCCTCCCATAGACTTACTGTGTGCAGATCTAGGCTATTTTGTCCTCCACCTGAGTGCAAATTGTTTATTCAAGCATATCTTTCCAGTGGCAGCATAACTTTCAAACTTTTGTATTCTAGGATGTTTATTTGTTAATTTAAACACTACTTTGTAGCTCAGATATCAAAGTTTGACAATTGTTTAAATTGAAGCTCCACAATGTTAGCCTATTACTTTAAAGGTTTATTACAACTTATTTCACACTCATTATCAACAAAGACACTATTGGCAGAGTGAAACTGAAAAGAACTCACTTCCTTGAGCAGCAAGACTGTGCGTTCAATATTGTCCAGATTTGGAGGTTCCAGTGCCAGGGCTAGGATGGCCTTGGGTTCTCCTAGGTCCAGGACCTTCACTTGTAGGATCAGCTGTTCCAGTGGACATCGCTACACCAAGATAGAAATAATACTTATAGTCAGAGCAAACTTGGGCAAGAGTGGAATGCTACTGTAAAAGTGGAAATTTGTGTGCAATTTATTTCTTTGCTGTAACCAGAGTATGATGATTATCAAGTATTATCAATTCCAAGGATGGTCAAGACAATTATGTGATATAAGAAGACAAGACATAATGGTACCTTGACAATTACTCCAGCGACAGGTGCGCTTGTGATAATATCTCAGAAGATAGAGAGTAAGGTTTACAGTTGCCATTGCATTTCCAGTTTAATATGGGTTTAGGGTTAATATTAGGGGTTGGGTTAAGGTTAGGGTTAGCAATTTAAGACCAGATATACGGAATATTAAACATTTCACACACTGAGATTATAAAATCATGTGAACATGAACATACATCTCTTCAAGAAAAATTATAATACTGGTGCTGGTAATGTTGACAGAACCCTAGTGATTACACTTAACTTTTCATATTATAATTCATCATTACGATTGGCTAAATTTAAATGATGATTGAAAGTCGAATATATTTAAATTTATGATCTTCATTTCAATTTCTTCCAGCTGTTTACCTGCATCTCAGGAATGGCAAAGTCATCGATGTAATCCTCATAGAAGGCTCGGTGGACGAGTCTGTAGACACGACCTGAGGACACACGACCAGCACGACCTGAAATGGAGCAATACGGATATTAAAGAATACCAATGTTAACACGTTGGAGATAATTTATAATAGTTTTATACACAAAAGTAAATTAGAAGAGCAATATCATTAAAGACAGAGTGCATGACAAGTATACAGGCAACTGCATACAATGTATTATGCATTGCCACTGACCAATATGACAACAGGGAATTATAGATCACATAACCTTTAACCCTTTACTCCCTTCGGTTGACCACTGTCATCACAGCTGGTTCGCTACTGTTGACTCTCATTTACGGACCACATGAACAAGGAATAGTGCCTATTCAATTGTATGAGAACAATATATTTCCTGTTCTTTCATCTATTAACACCTTTCCCCCACATTATTACATACATTATTTTCTAATGAGTACAGGGTCACTCATGCATCAGTGCACCTGTTTACAATGCATTATTTATCGAGGGATCTGAAAATAATCCAGCAGCCTAGGTATTCTCAACACACAGAGCAGAGTGCTAATGTCACGTCAGGTTGACAATGACTACAGTCCTGATTTATGGGACCCAATTTTTTTTATTCTGAAGATATATCATATATTACTTTTTTAATACATCATGAACATAATCAACCAGGATAGTGTTCAGTTAATATGAAAGACACACTGTACAACAATACTGGAGTTATCCAAAAATTGAGTTACAAATACCATTACAAGGAAAGTTCAGAAAAATAACCACATTATAGAAACAGCATACGGAGGGCTTCACTCAATGATTTACCTTTTCTCTGCTCTGCATTCGCCTTTGATGCCCAGTTGAGTTGTAGACTTTGGTAGTTGGTTTCAACATCACAAACCATGCACTTGGTAAGCATGAAGTCGATAACTGCCAAGAGAATTGATGAAGAAAAAAAATCATCAAAATATTCTAAATATGCCCTTGTATATCTGTGTCACTGACACAAGTAAATGTACGAATTGCATGTTCAGTCCGGCCTCGATTATATGGCCATCACTTAACCAGCTCTCTCTGTTATCCGGACAATGGACTTACCAGTCATTGCCTGTAATTGATACACCTTTATCAGAAGTGTACACAGAAACCTGCTGGGTATCAGGGAACAATAAAGTGTTACTTGTGTATGGTCTGTTGCAATTTGCACATGGGTTGTATATACTATAACTTATGACATGTATTACCTCCCCCCATACTTTGTTTGTACATTATCTCTCTTATCCAGCCATATCACTTATTCGGATGGCTGCTGGTCCCAACGTGGCCGATTAATTGAGGTCAAACTGTAGATAGTACACTATACTAATTTACATGCTTATAAATCAATCAAAATGGGGGGGGGGGGATTATTATAGCAAATGAATATACACAAAATTACTTGTTACTATTATATCTAAAATTAAAATTATAACTGATAAAATGAAAATCTTTACTAATATTTTCTTCTTCTCTACCCCCTCAGAAGTATATTGTTTGTGGTATGTGCAGCTGAGCCTAACAAAATTGGTGTATCCTTTGATGAGATATCATGGTCAAGTACAGGATTAACATTATATTATCGCATATATAGATAGACAAAGAGATTAAACAACCTTAAAACGTGCTTCTAGTAGCACTATGTGGTCGAGGCATAAAGAGCTACTACTAACCATATTTTATGTCTGGGACTGTTATGGAACTCTCCGCAATGTTCGTTGATAGGATGACCTTGCGAAATCCTTCTTCAGGCTTTGTGAATGCCCTTGCCTGTTCTTGTGTGGTGATGGATGAATGCAAGGGGATGACAACCAGCCTGGGCACAAACAGAAATTACAAACGAAAGAATCAATGTATGTACAGAAACCTGAACATGAAGAAACACTGTGGCGTTTCTCAAATTATATTCATGTCCGTTCAGATTTTCACAAGTGATGATCTGTAGGCCAGCCATGTGCTGCTTTGTTCATGTATTCACTCATCTACTGAAGTGCTGAGGTATGATTAAAACAGTTTACTCAAACAAACATAATGACCATTCCAGTGTACATGTATACTATTCTGTTTTTGGAGGGTCCACACATATTAAGCTTCAGGTGATTAGTATGCTATTCAAAACTTGTTCTTTCTTTCTCAAGGATTAACCACAGTTCCCTGTGATATGTGCACATTTGACATAATAATTTATTCATTTAGTTTTTTCACTCATTTGACTGTAATGAAATAATGTGACACTTTCAGCTGACCAACAAAAAACAGATTAAGGTTTAAAAAACTGTAGTACTTACCCCATGGCCATGTCAATTGTGTAACTTAGATTCGTTTGATTTATAGTTGATTAAGTACGATTACAAATATATGGTTACAGACTGTCTAAATTTCTATTCAAAAACTCTGTGTGACTGCTACAAAAGAAAATTTAATATTTGATCTAATCTATGAAAATCAGTTACAAGCTATGTGGACTGCTTCTGATATTTGTACAAATATAGGCCATTATTTATGATAAAAAGTGAAAACGTGTAGTTTCCTTACCTCCTTCTTGTGTCTTGGCCGAGAAGCAGTTTCTCAAATTCCTCAATTTCTGCAATACCTGTGACATAAAAAATAATGACAGAAATATGATCAATGGAATAAAATGAAGATGTCTGATGGCAGTACTGCAGGTTGTAATGTATGATGATGCTCCTTAAAGTATATAAGACATATTTAGCACTTGCTTTGAACCACCACAAAACAACACTGCATTGAAATCCTATCACCAACCTGTAATTGACACAAACAACACTGCAATAAAAAAAAACCTTTACCAGCACCATCTTCATTAGTTTCAATACAGTACACTGCGGCACTGAAATTTTGAAATGATTACGAAAAGCAACTTTTGAGTGTAATCTGATAACGCTTTTGGAGTAGTCGCTATAGAGTTTTAAATGTGACCTGTCACCACAAAACAAACAAGTCGCAGCAGTTGTTTCTGTGTAAATGCATGAAATGGTTGAGTTGGGTTGCAAAAGTTGATTTTTGTGTTTCGAAATTTTCTGAAAGGCCATACACTTATCTATCATCTCTCCAAATTTGAGGGCCAGAAGTAATTATAAAGTACAGTGTTTCTTGAAATAAACTTGACCACATTTTTTCTAGGAGTACAACATATTTGCCAGAGAAACTAGACCTCATGTAACAAATCCACACTGTAAAACAACCTATTGTAACTTTATTACATGTCAGCCAATGAAACTTCACTGAATAGACAGATTAAGTGTAAGAGGTGATTGTGCAAAGTTTCAACTTAATCCAACAATGTCTTCATTGTATTAACAATGGAGTTTTGATTCTATGTTTAATGCCCTGCAATACCAGAACAAGCTCTGCAATCATGCATGAGGCTCTTTTTCTCCCTTTCCTGATAATGGCTATAGTGGCAGACCAAACTTGTTAGCGATGTTTACATATGTTTGCTTCGTGGATCCTAGACAATTTATACATCATTTTTAAGATTACAGTCTGAACTTGAACACTAAGAAAAACACAATATCTTTGTTCCCCAACTTATGGTGTGTTTTGTGGTGACAGGTCACAAATCCCCTATTTGTTCCTGTGCATGATGCAATGTATGTCTGGATTATTTAATAAAACATCAAAGCTTCTTTTCTCAAAAGAAACATCCAAAAAAGCTGGACATTCTCCATCTTATTTCAAGTTTGGAACATCCATTTTTGACAAGTGTTACACCATTTTAAAGCCATGAATCTCTATTCTCCAAATGTGGAAAATAAACTGAAAATCAGGTCTGGTGATATTTTTGTTGGTTTTGTGATGCGTGGTCACATATAAACATTCCATTTCTCACTCTTAATGTTAGATGGTTACAGAATTACGTCATTTTGTGCATACACCCTTTATCATCTCCCAATAATCTTGGCTTTGCTCTTCCATACTAGAGTTCTTAAAATTAGTTAGAATTATGACTTACCAGGCAGGAATACCAAGACAGTACCTCTCTTCTTCACTTCTGAGTGTGCAGGCAACCTGGAAACAAGAGCATGAACAAAACATTCTGGACTGCATGTTTTTGGTATTTGGTGCTACATGTATTCCAAATTGCAAGTCCATCCAAAACCTGAACTGTTGCCAAGGCAACTATCTGAGTAAAACTTCATGCAAAAAATTAAACACCACCTGTTATAGACTTGTCAAGCATTTTTGAAAAAAAAACGAGCAACATAGAACAACTTTTGGAGGGTAGTGTCAAGTGACTCAAGTCTAAATAGCCTAAACTCTTGACACAGTGCAGAGAAGCTTTGGTACAGAAGTTGTAGATAAATGTTTACAAAAATATTTCAAATTTTAGCAATTAATTTTGAGAAGTTATCTACATGTATTTTGAATCAATCATCATCCACTAATGTATAAAAACGTACATGACTTTTTACACGCACAAAATAAAATCTCCAATTTTCAGGGAAAAGTCAACATGTAAACATACCAGTTTAAGATGCAGAATAAATTTGCTGTTCATCTCTGTATTATCAAATTAATGATAAGTAAGATCAAATGCTTGATTCGATATATTTTAATGACTCTGAGTCATTAAAATATATCAGATCCAGCATTTGATAATACAGAGATAAACAGTAAATTTATTCTGCATCTTAAATTCTCTCTGCAAACCTTTCATTTATTAATACAATTCCTTCCTACTGGGGGCTTATTAAATATTAATGAGCTCAGACATAAGGAGTGATTCTCAGATATTTGTAACCAAGTAAAACGTGGTATTGCCGTTAGCCAGCGTAGCCTGGTGGTTGTGCCCCTGACCGAATATCAGTAGGTTTCAGGTTCTAATCCTGTTGGGTCACTCTTTTTCTGAGTCATTAAAATATATCGGATCAAGCCTTTGATCTTATTTATCATTAATTTGATAATACAGAGATGAACAGCAAATTTATTCTGCATCTTCAATTCTCTCTGCAAACCTTTCATTCATTAATATCAGTTTAAGGAGTAATTTAGCAAGTGTTGTTCCTTTACTATATAAAAGTATCATAACACATTTTGTCATATTTCTTATTGGGTAGTAATTTATGGTACAAAACTGCACCAGAGGAACATTTAGAGTTACGGCTATAGAAATCCTGTTTGTCTTACCCTTGTTCCACCCTTTCGATGTCATCAAAGTGATTTATCAGGTTCTTGCCCAGTGTGTACGCCTCCTTGACGATGGAAGGGGGCTGTTGGGGCTGGTGGGGTGGCACCTAGAGAAAGGGTGACATACACAGAAAACCAATAACTAACATCACACTGGCTCAGAAATTTGTACGGACAAATGAGCGAACCATGTGGGGTGTGTCACACCTGTTTGTAAACACCAATGGGAAGGTCTTATTTGCCTGATGGCATGATTTGGCAATTGTCCCCACTTAATCGTTTCTGAACCAGTCAAATGTTATCATAAGGTTGTTTGTCCAGTTCTCTATTACAACAGATGATATAAAGTGCAGTGCATATGAGT
>JZLH01S0220735.1:17154-37950 GCA_001188425.1 Eucidaris tribuloides
TCACGGACGGATATTTGGCGTCACGGACGGACATTTTTTGTCACAAATGGGCATTATCCCAATTAAAATTTATATTTCAGCCCAGATTCCAGTATTCATATCACTAATAAACTTGAAAAGATGAATTAACTAGAAATTTTGTGTGTCCGCAGGATACAGATGCGCCAGCTATAATGCAGTCAGTAAGCATTTCTTATTGAGTGTGTGGAAACCATTTTGCATGAGCTGTGACCTTTGACCTTTGAATTGCAGACTCCAACTTAAACTTAACTTGTATTTTAGTGTCATCTACCTACATACCACATTTTTTGACATTCTGTCAAATATTTATCAAGTTATCATCCCAAAACCATTTTGCATATATAATGAGCTGTGACCTCTGACCTTTTACCTGCAGACTCCAAATTCGAACTTGACTTGTATTTTATTGTCATCTATCTACATTCCAAAACATTTTTAAATTGCGTCGAATATTATTCAAGTTATCATCCAGAAACCAATCTGCATATATAATGAGCTGTGACCTTTGACCTTACACTTGCGGACTCCGAATTCGAGCATTACCTGTATTTTAGTGTGATCTACCTACACATCAAAAATATTAAAAATCTGTCAAAAATTTGTTAAGTTATCGTGAGGAAACAAATAAGGGGGACGGACGGACTAACGGGGCAATGCTTAATGCCCCCTCGAGACTTGTCTGCGGGGGCATGAAAACACTTGTATGTGAGTGTGTGTTGGGGGAGGGTTTATTTGGGGGTATATTTATGAATTACAATACCATTTATTGAATTTATGTAATGAAATATCTCCACAAACTGATAAAACACATTTACAAAATCATTGAATAAGAAATCCCCTATTGTACCATTGCCGTATAATGCAAATGTCCGTCCGTGACAAAATTTTGTCCGTCCGTGACAATATTCAAATTCATATTTAGCATATGAATATTTAATTGATCTGGGTTTCATACATACACATTATAGGTCTTTTGCTAGTGAGATAGCTCAGCATGTTTTTGTTTAAATTTATTACTCCAGCAATAGAACAAAAAACTTTTAAATTTTCTTTCTGTCACGGACGGACAAATTTGCATAAACTTGAATAGAAAAATGCGGTTTGAACATTATTGTACAAATATTTCACAATATTTTTCTGCATTTTAGGAAACTGGTGTTTCATCTATAATTATTTGCAAACAAAACCCGAGACAATCTAATGATTGTCAAAATAGGACCAAATCAATATTTCTCAAAAGTGTCCGTCCGTGACAGCAGTGTTCAACACCCTTATTCGAAAGTGAGTCATTCCAGTCGCTTTCCGGACCTTACCAAATAAAACAAATATGGATTTTAGTAACTTTAGATATCAATGAAAGATCCGGCAGTGATTACATCATAAGAATATCAAAATGAATTTTTTACCCCAGTGCTCATTTTAATTGATCAGGCTCTATATATGTTCTTTTAACCCGTTGGAGACAATTTGAGTTTGATATAACATGTTTCTACATCTATAGACCTCAACCCAAGATATCTTGTACTTACTATCCAACGGGTTAAATGCACTGAAATTTAACAAGGAGAAAACTGGAAATTCTGTCAACAATGAGTACACAGAAAATAATAGAATGTAAAACTTCACAAAATTTTATAAAACATTAATATCACACACAATTCACAGGTGCAAGTCGGTAATTCAATGATATCACAGTCACCACAACTCTCCACTGGTCTTATAACATCAAAATCTTACCAATATTTCCCTTTTTAATAAAAAGAACTTCAATCGGGAAAATTTATCTTAGTTGTCACATTCATTTTGAGGGATAAGGATTTTGTGATATTTTTTCAGAAAGCATGTCAGTTGCTAACATAAAAGAAGTGTTTTTTTGGTAAATAATTTTATGAGAATAAAAAACCAGAGTTGGAAGACCACGACACCCACTGCTTGAAAAAAACATGTCAGTTGCTAACATAAAAGAAGTGTTTTTTTGGTAAATAATTTTATGAGATTAAAAAAACAGAGTTGGAAGACCACGACACCCACTGCTTGAAAAAAACATGTCAGTTGCTAACATAAAAGAAGTGGGTTTTTTTGTAAATAATTTTATGAGAATATAAAACCAGAGTTGGAAGACAACGACACCCACTGCTTTGCTCATATGTGCATTTTTGGTGACTTGTAATATGCTCTGAAATTTTTTAAGGTATTAAAATCCAATAATTGTGAACATATCTTATTATGATGAATTGCTCATCTTTCTCTTTAATTACAATGCATTTATTAAACTTTTCTAAAAATCATCTAGATTTGTTCATTAATATTAAAATGACAATTTCATACAATTTTTGCATTTAGTGACTTCCCGGTATACACAGAACCAGCTTTCAAAGATCATGGATAGCAATGAATAGTATTTCAACAATATCAAGTACCCAAAACACAAAAACAACGTTTATTGTCCAGTTTAAAAGTATAGCACTTTAATGGATTGTTATAGTCTCATATTGCCAACAAATGCTGGTATACCATCAATATGCAGTATTTGTTGTTGATAACAATATTTAAAGTCTCAAGAACTGATGTATTTGTTTTACAGGTAGAGGTAAAAACAGTTTGTGTTCAATTGCTGGTATGAATGTGAGTGAGTGGATGGCTCTTTGTGCAGGTGTGTTGTCTCGATAGCATTTGAATTTTTACCGAAAATCGTATATTTTTGAAAGGTTGTATGCATAAGTCCAAAACAATCCAGTCCCTGGTTAACACACCTGGATTTTTAGCCCAGCACCCAAAGTGTTAAAGTTATGTTTGAAGTGTGAAAATAATAACTTAGCTTCATTTTCACCCCACTTTTCATAAGTTTGTCTTTTGTTGTGCACTTGCACAGCCTCTGCATCGTAATAACTGATCTCAGTGATCATAACCGAAGAAAATACATTTTTGGACAGAAGAGGGCACTACACAATGCAGCACACCCGCATAGTGCTTCAAATATGTTAATGCTACTTACGACTCCAAACTTTGTGACATCTCCAAGGTAATATTCAGCCACTTCAAAGATCTTCCCCTCAATGTTGACAACTGGGGGCATCTCAAGTGACCCTCGGACAGGAAGTGCAAAGTACTGCCCAAACAAGGTGGTGTCAAAGGTGGCTGACATCAGGATGACCTTAAAACAAGAAAAAAGAATGTATGTATTAATAGTATTAATAGCTGAAATGTAGAAAAAAATGTCAGCAATTCATATTACTGAAGTTTCAAAAATGTAATTCAAACACAACTTTTAAAATGTTTTAACCTGTTGGCTATGGGAACTGGATAAGCCATGTGTTAGCTCTATGGGAATTACAAAATCTCAGAGTCAACAGGTTGAATGAGAAACAAAACTACAGCAGATTGATAGCATTGCAATCCATGGGTATGCCTTTACACTCTTGCTCTAATTCCACGTTTTTGTTATGCAGCACCTTACACTTAAATTTCAATAATTTATGTGTGTATGTACCCCAAAATGCAACTAGTGGTTCTTTAGTCATTGTTGTAATGAGATGAAATCAGACATGTGCGAGGCACCATGACCTTTGACCTTTCAACTCCTTAATCCATTTAGGTCATATCTGTATCATAGTTAATACTTGCCCTAATTTTCCTGAAAATCCAATGAGTGTTTTTGAAGTTATGATTGTAACGATCCCAAATCAGATATGTAGGTCTTGTGATCTTTCAACATTGAAAGCTAATCAATTCATTGTTGCATCATGGTACACATTTGACGCGACTTTCATGAAAATACGTTGAGCAGTTCATAAAGTTATTGTGGTAAAGGAATGCATTTTATAAGATGGAATAAAACGTACTTATATACATTGAAGTTATTTACCTTGATGTGCCTTGAGTTTGTCCTCTGTAACTTCCTGACCACCAACATCGCAAAGTCAGTGTCTTGATCTCGTTCAGAACTGAAAGGAAGCATTCCAAAACTAGGGACATTTCAGAAATCCTTATGTCTAATGAGTCTGAACATGATCAGTACATAATAACTTGAGTAGGTATTTTTAGTGGTGTCTCCAAACCAAACAGATTTTTTTTATATTTACCAACATTTAGACTGAGGGATGAAAAATATCCATGCAGGAAGGGGTCTTGAATTTGTTGATTTTAAGAGGAAAAGGCATGCTTATGTAATAACTGAATTGAATATGACCATGATGGTAAGTGAAGCCATTCAAAATTTTGCAAGAATTAGAATGTAACATTATTTTGACAGCACTCATTCAACATGCAGAAAACATAATCACACAATTTTACAGTGGAAACCCTAAATTGGGTTGAATTGGACAATTTCGACAGTGAAGTTGTTGTATGTAAATTTACTACAAACACAACTGAGTGCACATAGTCGCACATGATTTTGGCGGTTGATGGGTGTATCAATGAAATTCTCAAAATTAAAATCCAACGAGAAACATAGAGCATATGCAGTACTTATCATGAAATTATTTGATGTAATGAAATGGCATACCTCATCCAGAATGACATGTGTGAACTCATTTATATTTCTTGTGTTGATGAGCTTCTGCAACAAGACACCAGTTGTCATGTAGCACAGTCTGGTATCTTGAGAGGTGCACTTGTCCATACCGACCTATAATACAAGGCAAAGGACATTTCAAAACATCATTATAACACAACTGTCAACCCCTCATTACCCTTCTTACAGGATATAATCTAGGCAATGAAGGCATATGAGTAAGAAGGTATTGTTACAATACTATTTGTATTTTTCAAGAAAATCATACAATCCACACCTGGACTTAAGCCCAACAACCAAAGGATTATATTACATTTCAACTATTTTATTCATATATTTTTTACATCTTTCAGAAAATTGGCAAAAATCATAGTGGCCAGGTAAGGTTTCCTGTGAGGGCCTGCTACTGGTATCCTGGTAACCAGTACTACCAGGAAAGGAATCCGGCTGTAAACAATAGCCTCACATTAATGAATGTTGGTGTGAGAGTGAGGTGAATCAGGCCACCCATGTAATCGGGGACAAAACCGGATATAAAAATCTGGATTACTACTATTACAAGTTCTGTGATGTCCTGCCCTTTATAATAATAATCCATCTTTTATTCGAAATAGACAGACATCACAAATAGAAATCTTCCGAAAATTCATTTTGCCCAATTGATCGTGGGCCCGGCAGCCACTGAGCAGCGCCAGATCGATGTTGCTTTATCCCTAAAAATCGTTGAATGCCAAACAGGGTAGCAGCAACTCCCATCTTTTAACGTCTTTTGGTCTGACGCGGCCAGGCTTGAACTCCCGACCTTCCGGTTGTGAGGCGGACGCTTTACCAACTGGGCCAACACACCGGTTACCCTAGTAAGAATCTGTAAACATTGTCTAAAGATGTCCTGAATATGGAATGAAAGGATTTTTATAAAAGAGTCCTAATTTTTCAAACTGCCAGACTCACCCTGTAGCCGACAAGACTGCCCAGCTGCCACCTCCTCTCCTCACACACCCTCCTGGCGATGCTGATGGCAGCTATCTTCCTGGGTTGGGTCACCACGATGTTGCAGTGCTTGCCCCGTGACACGTAGTCATCCAGGATGTACTGGGGCACCTGGGTGGTCTTACCGCAGCCGGTGGTACCCTGGACGATGGTCACCTGATTGGACTCTATCGTATTTATGATCTTTGGGCGGGGGGAGTAGAACAATGAATAAAATATCAGATGTAGATGTCCTTTATACAGTGTAATTCAAAAAAGGGAGACCCAGATTTGATCTCAAATCTCTCAAAATCAAGAAAAACTATCATATCATGAATATCAGCGACGGATAGCAAATCATAATACTTTCATGTGGCATATTGGAAAGGGAAATAGAACCGGTAAACATAAACAGATTTATATTACACATACAACTGCCATGACACCTGTGTAGTCAAAGGCAAAAATAACACTAACACTTACAACTAGGCCTGTTTTGAAAGCCTTGTTTTGCTAAATGACTACACAGTGATTTTTCTGGACGATGAACTAACTACTTGTTACTACATGTATAGGTGCAAGCTGATATCTGATACACTTTAGCCTAGTGAGTACTGACCACTTTCAAAATTTCAAATAATAACATAAGTCACACAACTGTTGAGACTTGAGGTTCATGTGGTGAAGAAAGAATGTCAGGTAATGGTTGTGAAAGTATGACTTGGAAATTTGACCACAGCTTATTTCATACAACCTGCTACTCCAGGGGGATGGTCTTCTGTTTCTAAATCAGGCGAGGTTTACAGGTTACCAATGAGTCATTGAGTATTCGGTTATCAATTTCATTATTTGACTACTGGCTTTACAGACAAGTACATGAGTAATCCTTGACTCAAAATGGGCCTACTAACAAAAAACATGCATTGACCACATGTTTAATCGCAAGAGGCTAGTGTTAGTGGGCAAATCTGATTGGTACTTTGTCTGTGATGGGTCACATGACTTACCTGGTCTTTGCACTTTGTGATGGGTAGATCTTCATTGTATGTGTGATCAAAGTTGTAGTTCTCATAGGCCTGAACTGCCTGCTCTGGGCTGATCTCATTGGGCAGGACAGGCCTAGAACCCGATATCACACTCATACTCTCCAGATCTGAAAAACAAAACAAGCAAACAAACAATAATAAAATAGTCTTATAAAACACACAAAGTATTCATATATTCTACTGTGTTGCAAGAACTCCAGATACATGCTTCAGGTTAATACAAATATTTAGACAACTTCTTGTTTTTTGTCTTCCATTTCACAAAAATACTTGATAGAATATCAAATTTGCATGAAATATCAAATTTAAAGTTAAGTTTTCTTGAGTGATCTAGTGAGGCCTGCTCCTCTGCTATGTAAACGTGTAATAACATATATTAAATTATTGTCATAATTTTTATTTATATAGCATTCTATCAAAGGGTAGTATTATGACACAAAATTGTGTCAGTGACATGGTTAGAATTAAATTCTCAACATTTTTTCAATAGTTTTTTTCAATAGTTGTTTGTTTGATATTTGTATTGTTTCTTGTTGCTTGTATAAATACCAGGGTTTTCTCACTCTTCCCTCATTTTCCGGACGACGGCCAGAGCATTCTGTCCGGAATTTTTCAACATACATGGTTGTATCAAAGCCTGTGATAAACTTTTCAACTTTGCCATGCAAACATTTAAGTCTTCAAGCTAGGTTAATCAAGGCTTAAATTAATCGAAGGCCATGGCCTTGGATGCCCTATTAACTGGCCTTGATGCTCTTGTCACTGGCCTTGGACGATTTTTGTGCCCTTTTTAATTTTCCCCATTTGTGCTGTAATATAGGAATGTGCCCTATAGTCAAGTGGCTTTGCCCTAAAAATATCGAAATTTAAGACTTGCAAGCTTAATGTTGTTTTCTTATGTCTGATCAAAGTACACCACACTTTATGAAAAAATCAATGAAAAATGTGTCGGATCAGCAAAAACTAAAGTCTGACTTTACCTGACAAAGCGCTGCTCGGTAGAGGCGTGTCTCGTGTCGGGTCAGTCTTTGCTGATGGGTCATCCTGCAGTTGCTCCTTTTCCCACTCTTTCTGGTAATGCTCTACGTAGGCTTTCTGGGATGTCCCGGGTCTTGCAGCAGGCCTAAAAAACAGAGACACATCACAACATCAATGTAAGCAGGGTTACCATACTTCATATCAATACCATGGAATAATATTCATCTCATATAATGTGACCCTCCAGTAACTTACTTACTGTACTACATTAAAGGAAGAATTTCGGAATATATAAATACATAAATATATAAATTACAGCCAGACATCAATCTTATCACAGGGTTCCCAGCATTCCATGAAAACAAAATTCCATGATTTTTTCGAGATGGAATTTTAAAATTCCGTGATCATTGTTTCAAACTATTTCCACTTTAAAATGACTTTAATGAACAGTGGCTGTAGGTAACAAGGTCAAGGCTATGTATTTAATATACATGGATCTGAAGACGAGATGGAGTTAAAGATAAACTGGAATACTGGTTGTTATGACGGAAAATCTTTCACCAGAATTCTCCATTTTGATGGTTTCCAGGTGAAAGCATTTTACTTTTGGATTACAATATGGGAATAGTTCAGTTCAAAGATAATGAATAATTGTGAGATCTGCAGCTTAAACAGGTGAATTATTCCTAGCTGGCCGTAGCATTGCAATACTCACAATTGTACAGTTTGTCAGCATGATGATTTGTGTACATATGCTTTATCAAAAATGAAGTGTTCAGCTGACTCTCTTCTGTACAAAAGTGACATTCTCAAAATACCATCTGTTCATAGATGATCTGAAAACGGTTGATATTAAAATTATGTTGTTCTGCATGCCGCAAGTACTCAATCTTATCTCTAAACACACACGTAATTGGTTTCCTTCTCCCCTGTACAAATACAGCCTGTGTATACAGAACATATGAGATAGTTAATGATTAAGAATCATCCGGTGGATATGCTAGTTAGATAAAATACAAGAAACTGTCTTCTTTTGGGGCCAATTACATTCTGTGATTTTTCCCTTACATGTTCGGTACATGTCTTTCTTTAAAAAAAAAATCCCTGAATTTTCCCTGATTGGAAAGTAGTGAACTCACTTTCACCTATGATACCCCTGTACATAATTGAGGCATAACAGGGCTCGACTTTAGCAGGGTCCCTTGGACAATTGGCCCCCCAGAATTGCTACGGGCTCTTTACGACGTGAATGAAAAAAGCCTGCCAGGCTCCTTAAGTTTTAGAGATACAGGCATACAGCTTAATGTGACTGAGGGAAACAAAACTCTCTAAAGCTCAATTTGGCCCCCTAAAAAGTCCCTGAGGAGCCTGGCTGGCTCCCTAAAGAAAAAAGTTAAGGTCAAGACCTGCATAAATACATTTATGCTGTTGATATTCACAGTTTATAGTAAAATTATTACACATTTGTATGATGTATTTTACACTAATTCAGGTTGAGTACTTGCAAAACAACATAATTATAATATTAGCTGTTTTCAAACTGTCTATGAACAGATGGTATTTTGAAAATTTCACTCTAGTACAAAAGAGAGAAGTTGAAAACAACAGAACATCTCATTAATTGACATAACATCTACACAAATCCCAAATACTGACAAAAAATACTGACACAGAAATCCATGTGTGGGGCAATGTTGATTGTGAATATTGCAAAGCCTGGGCCAGTGACGAAAAATTCACCTGTTCAATTCTACAACTATTTACAACATTTGAAGTGAACTTTTCATATGATGCAAATGCAATTCTTTCCCCCTGAAAACCAATGAAGCCAGGAATTCTGTTGAAAGATTTTCCATCATCAACTAATTTCAGAAATATCTTTAAAGGTGCAGAAATTTTCATGAACACTTATAATTATGTACTCACTACACTCATTATCTTTCCTCTTTCTCCATACTTCGTACTTGGTGGAAAATATGCTCTCTTTAGCAGCCCTAAAATAAATCACATCTCAATGTCACTTCAGGACACCTATGACAGCCCGCATGCAAATTGTGCTGTGTGACAGTCTGTTTGCAAGCAGGCTGTCGTGTAGTCATCTTATTGACAGAAAATGTATCATGCGAAGAAGTTAGTTTGTGGACATGTACGCATTATGGAAAAACTTGAGGGCTCTAGCACAGATCTCCGAGAAATTTCTCCCAGTTTTGTACAGAACGGTTGGAACACAACACAATTTTTGGCAGCCTGGTATTGGTAAAGTATGATTTCCTTTACTTTTATAATTTTTCTTCAAATAATGTATTACTATATCACTACCAAGAAAAGTTGACACAATTAAGGCAACTTTCACATATTTGCAATGTCCGCAGTGATACACACTGTTTACCCACCCCTGGAAGCATGGGGCTAATTGCTACGCGTTAGCCCCATGGCGGAATAACACGTTAATTCATGTGAGCAACAGAGACAGTTATGATTTTAGTACAATAACTTTTTCCTTATCAATATTTCGCGTATTCTCACCACATGCGACGATACTATCGTTGCCTTCTGCGGTGCTGTTACATTTTTGGTGAAGATAAATTCTGTAAATGTTAAAAAACTGGCAATTTCTGATAATAACTTCCTGATGTTTACATCACGGCTCTCATCGCTAGAATTAACACTCCCGAAAGTACATTATGACCTTTTTCTCATGCAGTTAGTTGTGCACCAGCTGTTTTCAACCGATGTGGAATAACTGTCAGATCAGATCCACCAACCAATAATTTACGGGCCAATTAGGATGGCGCCCCCTATAGGCACGTTTATGAATTAGACCGCGCATTCGTTAGACATGTGAGTGTACCGTATCCCTCAAAAAATTACTTATTCGCAATTTATAGACCTGCTTTTTCCCATCACTTTACTGTCTATATTCGAAATTAATAAACGACTGTTGCATAACTAGTTTAATTTATCGTTTCGGAATCCCTTCGGAGCAATTCATGAATGTTCGGAATGATCGCTTGTGCTTAACACGCCCAATAGAGGGAGACAAATTTCCTACGCAGTTTAGCAGAGAAGTCTGCGAAGAATCTGAGCAGAAAATTATTAAACGGGCCTTGGAAAAATTCAAGAAGGATAAAAATGACATCTAACCAGAGTTGCAGCGATATCTGTGGGCGGTATGTATAACTTAAGTTGATTTACATTTCTTACAAAATGAAATTGAATTTACCCGGCTTTTGATTTTTTGTAAATCTTGCTAGTCCCACCAACTACTATCTGTCGTGTTGTGTATGTGTAAACTGGCGAGTTGCTGTTTTACCCCCCCCCCCCCCGCCCCCACACCCCCCCGCCCCCACCCCCCCCCGCAGCCCCCCCCCCCCCCCCCCCCGCCGTGGAATTGAATCTGTGTCTCCTTAATTTTAGGGGCGTTATCTTTTTTAACTTTTATTGCATTAGCCCCAGGCCTTGGAGGGGACTGACGTGATGATGTCAAAAGTTTAAATGATAACCCCCAATATTACAGAGCTATTCCATCCGTTTACAATTTTAAAATGTCGGGCTTGCAGCACTGCGGACCAAGACAGTGCATACACTGAACACTATATGTTCAAACACAAAGGTTAGCATTTTGATTTGAATTGACTAAATACGTTAGTAGGTGGTCGTTCGAGTCTGTGGCGGGCCAAGTGCACGCCCACAGCCGTGCGATTTGTTGTAATACGTGTAATTGATCTTGTTTACGTTTCGAGTGTTGCCGTTGTATGAAATTGCTTGGCATGTGTACAATAAGCTGAGTGTGTGATTTAGATGGTGTTATGCACAAATAAATTAAAAGTTGTACGATTTTTCTTGTTAAATATTGTAGCCCTTGAAAAAAGCATTAGTTTGTGGCGGGGTATCAAACAAATAGAGAAAAAAAAATACATGATGATACCAATTTTTGTCCAATTGGGGATTACTTCCATGCATGGATTGTTGTTTGCGCCCTGTTGCTTTTTTTCCATATATGGTCTGGTGAATTTACCTTATCGGTGTTTGTTCAAAGTCTGTGGCGTCTGTTTGCTTATTACTTAACAAATGAATATCTATGAATGGCTAGATATTTCCCGCGATGCGCGATCACGTCGGAGATTTGGACTAGGAATTACAATGGATTGTTAATATATAGCAGTTTTAGTGAGATTTGTTTTAACGGATAGATTATTTGTTACGTCCTTAAAAGACTGTTTTGATTTGTCGGGATAGACAGGCCTTCACTATTCTTATTTTTTTATTGTATGTGAATGTACATTTAAACGTCATTTGCCTGCAATGTTACATCTTGGTCTGCGGATGCAACTACGGAAACCGACCGCCTGCGGGCGTTATGTTCGTCGTGCGTGCCGCCCTTCTCTTCTGAATTATTGATCAGTCGCATGATCGCCAATATCGTAATTTACGATGTCTGTGTGGTGTTGAAACATCGGGCTTGGGCAGAAAAAATTATGTCCAACAGCTTTAATTTTCGCTTTGGTTCTTAGTCATCACTTCCAAATTTCATGATTGTCTTTTCTAATTGTACTTCAGACAAATTGATATCAAATTTTTGTTAATTGCTAAACAAACGTTTCTTAATCGACTGTTGTCCTGTCCCGCAGTGTTCTCTCTGTAGCGACACTTGTTAAGTGAATTTCTTGAAGTTGTCTGAGTTCAGATTGCGTGATATTTATAATTATTATTTGGTTGTGATGATCCACGTTAAATAAATCCTAGGAATAAATACAAGCAATTGTAGAGTGACAGACAGTCAATCCAGCTGCAGCACCTAGCACGTGACTTATCATGTTTACCTATTCCTCAACACCCCCTGCTTGGATCGGCTGCTCCGCAAGGACTCTTCATACCGTTCGGTCCGCAGGCCTACCCCGCTGGTTCCACTGCGCTCGATGGCTGCCGGGCGAGAAGGCTTGGCTACGCCGATTTTGAACCAATCATCAATGTCTTCGAAAGACATCTCAGCTGTCAAGAAACGGCGTGACACTGACATGGCTGCGAAAAAGTACACGATGTTAAACGTCAATGATAACACCAAATTTCGTCAGTGCGAAGTTTAGACCGACGTCCGTCGTTAATTCTGACGACATCCACGATCACACACTTGTCACATTGCATGCAATGTTATTTCCGCCATGCTGAATGATTTCGCCGAGAGTTTTATTGCCCTCTACGACGACAAAGACCGAAGCGTACGGAATGGCGTTAATCAGGGGTGGGCACTGATCTCCCCACTAAGTTAGTGGGGAGATCAGTGGGGGCGGGGAAGTTGGTACGGTGCAGGGGGCATGTTTTCTGAACGTTTTATTTTAGGGGTATTTCTATGGGTGTGACAAGCATTCGTCAGTTTTCAAATTGCACTCCAAACACGATCTGTTTTGCACGTTGACGCTATAGCATTAAGTGGTAGAAAAAAATCTGAAAGCTATTATTATTTTTATCGCAATGACCCACCGATGCAGTACCTGATCTGTTTTATCATTTTACTGTTAACTTGAATGTCTTTAAACTAATTTATATCCGTTTCCATTTATCACTTTGTTGTCCGGTACACTTTCGTTACACCAACACCCCTGCCCCCCCCTCCCCCACTGGCTGAGCGACTTTTCGGCTGCTTATTAATTGGCCAAGAGTTTGGCCGTGAAAAAAAATTTGGACACGAAAATTTTCCACCAACACCCCCCCCCTCCCACGTCTCACTGAGCGACTTTTTGGCTGCTTATTTGGCCGAGATTTTCCCGACGGATTTTGCCCCCAAGATTTCACCCTGGCGCCGCCCCTGAGTCTATGTGGTCTGTAACCTGACCTGAAAATGGAAATTTGCACCGTCAACTTCACTAATCTTAAACAAGTGCATTTGTACAAACCCTAAAGTTGGCTAAATCAACAAACCGATCAAAAATTGAATTGTTATGAAATAATATTGTTGATTTATCTCAAATGCCATAAGAGAAGGAATGTAAAACTAAAGATTTTTGTGAAATTATGTAACAATCATATTACATAGATTTAAAATAAATACTGAACGGCTGTGGTTAGGGACCAATCGATTTGTAGATTATATTTAAATCTTAAAGATTTAGATTTTAAGCATTTGTGACTTACATTTAAATCTTTAAGATTTTAATCTAAATTAAAAAAAAATCAACTGGTCCCTATAACCACAGCCGCTGAGGATTTATTTCAAATCCCTGTAGTGAATCGATAATGCAAGCATCTTTAGAAGACGAATTTTTTATTTTAAAAATCGTTAATTAGTAGTTTGTCAGCCGAAGTTATATGGATGAAAATAAGTAGGCCGCCTGTCTTTCACCTTACAGAAAATGAATTGACAGGCAAAGGGTTAACTATTATCTATCGATTATGTGCTTTTGTATTCGCTGTGCGTGCGATGTGTACTTTATATCATTACTTTGTTTGTTTAAACCATTTTTCGTTTTCGTTTTTTTTCCACCCATTTTATATGCGGATGCACTAAAATAGGTATATCACTGCCGTATTGACGATTTGCAAAGATTAAGAACATATTCCAACACCTGAATGAAGTATCCATGACAAAACACGAAAAACATCTGTCGCGGAAAGAGCGCCATTTCCTTTGTCACCATGGAAACCACACAAGCCTGCGATGCCCGTCCGGTGATATTCATCCTGCCAACTGTTATCATTTCAATGAGATATAAATAACAGGAGTCGTAAATTGACATCGATGTGTTATGGGAGATAATGTTTACATCACATTCATGTAATATGTTTGTTTGTTATGATATTATATGATTTAAAAAAATATTGAGACAATCTTACACAATATCATGAAAGTATATTTTTATAAGTCATACGAAATATTATAAATTATAAACTTGTCATACGATTAAAATTTATCTCATTTCGATAGCATACTCACAGTAGTACAAAATAGTAAGCATAGGCACATATACGCTTTTATTGGAAAGTGTGAACATTAACGTTTGTTATAATTAAGTACACGTGGCAAATCGATTTGTTTTTGTATTTCTACAGAGTTTTATGAGATTTAACATCCCAAAATACTGTTTCTCGACTGAGGCATATTAGACCTGAGCACTTATTGATCTAAAATAAGCAATACTCTACATGTATTTTCATAATTGTTTTTTTTTGTTCCACGCAGAGTTCAAAAAATTCGTTATGACTTCTTTTTTTTACATTTTAAGAAATAATGGGGTAGTTCATTTAGTATACAATAGAAAACTGTCCTTTAAAGAAGTGTTGGTTCGTTGAATATGTACACAATTAAAATGTTATACACCAGCGAAAATGGTTACTATTCAACATACATATAGTTTGCCGGGTGTCTAAAAAAATCGATTACAACTACCCCTCTCCTACCACCACCGATATTGTGAAATAAGAACAGTTAGAGTACGATTTCTTTCATGTAATCATCCATAAATTAATGATATATACGAAACGGTTTATTGCATTACAGCAACGACCACTAGCGTACCTCCTCCCCCTACCGATGAAGAAGTGACTTTTTGGACCTCGGATTTTGAATGAAAATTTTTTCGTCGCTACCCCCCGACCCCCACCCCCACCCCTCCCCCTGCTGAGCGATTTTTCGGCGGTTGGCATGACCGGGAAAAAATTGGACCGGGGACCGCTGCCAAAAAAAGAGACAAAAATTGCCTCCCCTGACGACGTACGCCAGCTACGCTACTGGCAACGACTATGTGTGTGTGTGTGTGGTGTGTGTTGTGTGTGTGTGTGTGTGTGTGTGTGTGTGTGTGCTGTGTGTGTGGTGTGTGTGTGTGTGTGGTGTGTGTGTGTGTGTGTGTGTATATGGTGTGTGTGGTGTGTGTGAGCGGTGTGTGCGTGTGTGTGTGTTTTGTGCGTGTGTGTGCGTGTGTTGTATGTGTGCGTGTGTGTATATTTGCGTGTGGTTGTGTGTACGTGTGTGTGTGTACGTGTGTATATGTGTTTGTGTGATGTGTACGTGTGTGTGTATGGTGGTGCGCCGCGTGCGTTGTGTGCATGATGGTGTATGTGTCTGTTCGCGCTGCCGCGGCGCGCGCGCGCGCGGTGTGTGTGTGTGTGTGTGTGTGTGTGTGTCTGTCTGTCTTGTGGTGGGGAGGGATGGGATCGTACTTTAATTGTATAAAATTAAAATCCACATTTATGATGTACATTAATTATGAAATTCTAAATTAGTTGGTGTTTAAAACGAATATCAAATATAAAGTGAATGAAACAACTCTGCTTTCCGGATTGTACAGATGTCAGGGGTGCAAATCCAGCGGGGGGGGCAGGGGGACATGTTCCCCCACGATTTTGCAGGTGGGGACACAATATCAAATGTCACCCCCACGATTTGAGAAAAAAAAATCGTCACACAAATTTCGTGACCGGGAAAAATTTAGGACCTTGGATTTGGGAAATTAATTACGTCCCCCTCCCCCCCCCCCCCCTCTGAGCGATTTTTCGGTGGCTGGCGTGACCGGGAAAAAAATTGACCTGGGTTTGGCCGCGGATGAACAAATGATGTCCCCCCTACATTTCAAAATGGATTTGCGCCACTGACAGACATGTCAGTTTAAATCTGAGCAATCCGGAGAAGATAAGCGCAACGTATGTGCTGATATAACACACTAATTAGATCAAATTTTTATGGAATGCGCGGGTACGTTAAATGGCACGATGCTGATAATTTGCTTGTGTGTCAAAACTGAAGTGAAAACCAAACAAATTGACACCATGCGTGATTCATTCAACACAAGAGGAGTTCTTGGCTGGATAAATTAATACAATGTACACATTTTATGCGCTTGTGTCGTTTTTCATTACACGCCTTTATTGTGCATCATTGCTCCTCATAACACCGTAACTATCCTTTCGCGAGATCCGATATAGCTTGCATGACGTGCGCTATCCAGGGTTAGGTTGGTTGATATTAAAATTACTTCATATCACTTATCATACACATTCAACGCCTTACCACATTTGTTGGAAATCGTTATTATTAGCTTGAAACCTTCTCCATCTGTACAACTGTTGGCTATGATGGCATATATTTTACGGTTGTATTTTGTAATGTACCGTATCATATATTTCGCATATTATGTTTTATACATACTTTTATGGTTTATCAATCAATCAATCAATCACTCTATCTATCTATCTATCTATCTATCTATCTATCTATCTATCTATCTATCTATCTATCTATCTATCTATTTCTCTATCTATCCATCTATCTATTTCTCTATCTATCTATCTATCTATCTATCTATCTATCTATCTATCTATCTATCTATCTATTCTCTATCTATCTATCTATCTATCTATCTATCTATCTATCTATCTATCTATCTATCTATCTATCTATCTATCTATTATCTATCTCTATCTATCTATCTATAAGTATTGTATACGAATTATCCAATGGACGAAATCGATATTATGTTCAGTTGAATGCATATGGAAAATTGTTCAAATGACCTAGTATGCACGCTTTTATTACTCATCAAACAGACATGCAAACCAAAACAAATCTAAAAACCTAGAACCGAAATCATGACACTCTTGAAACTTTCAAGAAAAAATACTATACCATCATAAATCAACTTCTTTAATCTGGGGTGTGATATCAGGCATCATTCAAAATAATTATGTTACGACATATGACTCGATTGTGTCATCATTTATGACACAAGTCACAAGCTATGGATGTTATAAAACATTCAATGATTATTGCACCAACTTGTATTTAATTATGTGTCATATAGACACTAAGTTAAATGGTCTGAATTAAGTTGTCAGAAATATTTGTTTAGTACACATTTAGTCGTTATTTTCAATTTTGAAATGTTTAATTTTTATAATTTTGAAAATTACTTAATATCGGCACCTTAATGTAAAACAACATTTACTCGCTAATCTTGTACCCTAAACAAATATGATTGAATAAATAAACAAACAATCTATAATAAATAAATAAATAAATAAGTAGATAAATAAATAAATACATATATTAATTAATGAAATTAAAAAAAATAGATAGTCAGTGTAAACGAAATTGATGTAATACACTTGCAAATGATTGAGGCGCTTGTTCATAAGCTTTTTGACATAGAATCCCATTATTTTGATCTGCCATTCACCTTTATTAAACATAACATCAGTACTATCGTACTACTACTACTACTACTACTACTACTACTACTACTACTACTACTACTACTACTACTACTACTACTACTACTACTACTTCTACCATACTTCCACTTTCACCACCACCACCACCACCACCACTTTACCATAATTAATCATAACAGTATTCAACAATCAACTTTGATAACATGAAATATAAATATATCTTTCCATCTATCTACTTATCTATCTATCTATCCATCCATCTATCTATCAATCTATCCATCTATCTATCTATCTATCTATCTATCTATCTATCTATCTATCTATCTATCTATCTTTGTCAAATATTGACTTAGATGAATAAATATAGTAATTGCGTGTCAAAATAAGCAAGCGATTCATCAAAATTATCGATTTTTTCCCGCCGCTGGTGGATTCTATACACCTGCATTTACTCCCTGCATGTATACTTGATATAAAATACAAATATACACCGTTGTCATGGATAAGATCGCCTACACAAGTTTGCTTCGGTTTACCACATAGACCCCGAATCACGTGGAACACACCTATTAAAAACGATGATTTATTTAGGTATGAAATTTCACAAAATGTGTTTAATTGATACACCGGCTACACATCTGCAAAGACAGGATGCATGATGAAACGAGATATCATTGCATTTTTTGTTGCCGGAACTCCATTGATCAATGATGCTAATTATTTATAAACTCTTTTCACATTCACATATCAAGAAATGCATCCACAGTGATGTTCACTTATTTTAGTTTACATTCGTCTAGAACATATTTAAGAACGGTGTGATGTGCAAACCATAACGGAGATTAAACACACTCGTAATATTTTTTCTTATATTTTATCGATCGTTTATAAATACTAAGCAATTTCTTATCTATTTTTGCATCTTACGATCAGATGTATCTGCGATGTATCTTTTCTATACCGCCTTCTTATCCGATCAATTCATTATCTCTCTATATATTTCATACCATAATTTATTTTTCATCATTTTGCATTATTTGATGTTATATTCTAACTCTCTAATCTCAATGGGAAATATATAATCTCTATCTCTTTTTGGGGGTGGGTTGAGGTGGTGTGTAATATGTATGTGTATGTTGGGATGGGAATAGGGAGTGAAGTGGACCAAATGAACTTTGGTTGAATTTAATTTTTTTTACTACACCTGTGTAAACCCTTTGATTTGGTAATCCGCCGTTTGCTCAGGAGACAGTTAATCATGTTACAATATCTCAGAAGACAAGGAATTAGAGTAAGGGTTAGGGTTAGGGTTAGGGTTAGGGTTATAGGGCTTGGGTTTAGGAGTTCGGGTTTAGGGTTATGGTTAGTGTATTTAAATGTCACCGGAGCAGGAAACCTTTGATTGACAAGCCCCGTACTCGTGACTTTCCTCACATTAAATCATCATTTGTCCGGCAGAAGGGCCCTAGCACATGTTCCCAGCAGAAGGGCCTTAACACTAAATTGTCTCCAAAACCATTGGATCTTTTCAAATGAAATCAAAGCAGTGTGTTATTTTAGATCAATTTGTCAGTCTATTAAGTGCAAATATCAAATAAGGCAATATTTCTCAAATAAGAGAAAATTTGCAGTTAAGGCCCTTTTGCCGGGAACATATGCAAGGACCCTTCTGCTGGACAACCGACGAAATACGTTTAAAGCTAGTTAGTGTAAATAACTTGGTCAAACAAGTGCTGACTTATTTATTACCAGTCATGATGTAAATCAACCTATTCACTTATTTATATATCCTTATGGCTTTGTATATGCGTAATGGCGACTATGTGTGTCTGTCTGTATGCACTTATAATGAAACTAATAAAATATTTGTGCAAGATAGACATTTATTATTAGCGTGATAAAAACGACATGCATAATTAAAAACAAAACGGATATGTAGTAACACTCGATCTTGGAAACCGAATAATGCTCTGCAAATCATACGCGAATATTAACATTGCTAAGAGATGAAAAATCTCAGCTCACCAAACACAGCCCCCAATTCAGAGAGTCACGCTCGTTTGGTCGAAAAGTTGTCACTTTCAAAGACAAACTGGAAAAGCTTCACCCTTTCCCTTTTAATTATTGTCCCAAAATAACAAAAAATTGTAAGTTACTGTCGCCTAGTTTATATATTTGTTTTCACCCTTATAATCGCAACTGTAACGAGTTGAGACTTATGTCTGTTAGAGTTCCCTTCTTTATAAAACAAAATATATTTCATGACGAGAGAAAGTCTAACAGAGCCTTTATTTATTAATGCCTTACCATCGTTTCTATGGTGTCCCTTAACAACAGGGCATACCATGGATGCGGCTCTGCATGGCGTAGTAAAATAGCGCCCTCGCTTAGTCAACGGAAGAACCATTCAGCTGTCCCACTCGTCTTTTGGAGCAACGCCTTTTTCGAGTAAACATATAAATGAATAGATAAATACACAGATAAATAAGCAAGTAGATGGGTAAATGAATAAGTATATAAATAAATAAATAAGTAAACATATAAATAAATAAACAAATACATAAATAAATAAATAAATACATACATACATACATACATGGATACATACATACATTATATAAATAAATAAATAAATAAATACATACATACATACATACATACATACATACATACATGCATGCATACATACATACATACATACATATATACATACATACATACATACATACATACATACATACATACATACATACATAAAGTACTGTTATAAATGGTGTATATGCCAATTTATACCAAAAAAAATATTATTTTCGTGGGAAGTTCAATTATTGGTTTAACCATGGAAAGTTTTAGCTGTTGCCAAAGTTTGACTAATTGTGTGTGGATTTTTCTAAAACAATTTATAAACATTAATATTTTACTATGTAATTTGTTTATGACTAATTGGATAAATTTGTCCGGCCAGAAGGGCCCTAGCATATGTTCCCAGCAGAAGGGCCTTAACACTAAATTGTCTCCAAAACCATTGGATCTTTTCAAATGAAATCAAAGCAGTGTGTTATTTTAGATCAATTTGTCAGTCTATTAAGTGCAAATATCAAA
>JZLH01S0220735.1:37975-48238 GCA_001188425.1 Eucidaris tribuloides
GGAGATTGTAATTCATCCAATAATTCATATCCCCTTTATATCCTTTTGCACGTGTTCGATATGCATTTAAAGTTCAACATTCGCCCAACACAAAATTATAATACTAAAAAGATAGTGTGCTCTAATACTTATAAAAAAAAAATGGGTAAGATGAACTGGAGGGTCAGCCTTTAATGAATAATGTCAGTGTTACTATTAATACAAATTTAGATTCCATTTTTTACCTAATATCAGTATTGTATTTCTTATATTGATTTGTTGAATATTCTAATCGTAAAGAAAAATATAATTACAAACTAAAAATAAAAACACTACCATTCTTGCGCTATGATATCAAGAAAATTGTCTGTCTTAAAAGCCACAAACAATAGATGAGATTTAAAATATTGTTTCAAGGCGTTACAAGTTTTTCATTCATATTGCCGAAATCTTTGGTGGTTGAAGTTATCCACTGATTTCTATTTTGATCTAAATTCGCTTAACCACTTACATTACTGTCACCAAAATACAAACAATATTGAGTTGATAGCCAAGTTCAAATTAAGATGAGAATCCGGTGAACAGTGATTAGAATTCTTGTGCGAGTAATGGGCTCATTCGGAATAATAGATATATTTAATATACTGTATTATAATACATGTAATTAATAGACTATATATCGCAAAAACCAAGGCACTCGAACGATACTTGAATGTATAATCTTTAAAATGATTATTATGAATTAAAACGAAAAAATATAATTTTGCTGCAATTTAAGGCAATATTTCTCAAATAAGAGAAAATTTGCAGTTAAGGCCCTTTTGCCGGGAACATATGCAAGGGCCCTTCTGCTGGACAACCGACGAAATACGTTTAAAGCTAGTTAGTGTAAATAACTTGGTCAAACAAGTGCTGACTTATTTATTACCAGTCATGATGTAAATCAACTTATTCACTTATTTATCTATCCTTATGGCTTTGTATATGCGTAATGGCGACTATCTGTGTCTGTCTGTATGTACTTATAATGAAACTAATGAAATATTTGTGCAAGATGGACATTAATTATTAGCGTGATAAAAACGACATGCAGAATTAAAAACAAAACGAATATGTAGTAACACTCGATCTTGGAAACCGAATAATGCCCTGCAAATCAAACGCGAATATTAACATTGCTAAGAGATGAAAAATCTCAGCTCACCAAACACAGCCTCCAATTCAGAGAGTCACGGTCATTTGGGCGAAAAGTTGTCACTTTCAAAGACAAATTGGAAAAGCTTCACCCTTTCCCTTTTAATTATTGTCCCAAAATAATAAAAATTGTAAGTTATTGTCGCCTAGTTTATATATTTGTTTTCACCCTTATAATCGCAACTGTAACGAGTTGAGACTTATGTCTGTTAGAGTTCCCTTCTTTATAAAACAAAATATATTTCATGACGAGAGAAAGTCTAACAGAGCCTTTATTTATTAATGCCTTACTATCGTTTCTATGGTGTCCCTTAACAACAGGGCATACCATGGATGCGGCTGCATGGCGTTGTAAAATAGCGCCCTCGCTTAGTCAACGGAATAACCGTTCAGCTGTCCCACTCGTCTTTTGGAGCAACACCTTTTTTGAGTAAACATATAAATGAATAGATAAATACACAGATAAATAAGCAAGTAGATGGGTAAATGAATAAGTATATAAATAAATAAATAAGTAAATAAATAAATAAATAAACAAATAAATAAATAAATACATACATACATACATACATACATACATACATACATACATACATACAAGATACATACATACATATATAATAATACATACATACATACATACATACATACATACATACATGCATACATACATACATACATACATACATACATACAAGATACATACATACATTATATAATACATACATACATACATACATACATACATACATACATACATGCATACATACATACATACATACATACATACATACATGCATACATACATACATACATACATACATACATACATAAAGTACTGTTATAAATGGTGTATATGTCAATTTATACACAAAAAATATTATTTTCGTGGGAAGTTCAATTATTGGTTTAACCATGGAAAGTTTTAGCTGATACCAAAGTTTGACTAATTGTGTGTGGATTTTTCTAAAACAATTTATAAACATTAATATTTTACTATGTAATTTGTTTATGACTAATTGGAATGATTTGTATTCATAAAACCATAATTATACCATATCCCATAAAATATAATAAATCCCTTTTGCAGTGTTCGATATGCATTTAAAGTTCAACATTCGCCAAACACAAAATTATAAACTAAAAAGATAGTGTGCTCTAATACTATAAAAAAAAATGGGTAAGATGAACTGGAGGGGAGCCTTTAATGAATAATGTCAGTGTTACTATTAATACAAATTAGATTCCGTAATTTTTACCTAATATCAGTATTGTATTTCTTATATTTGATTTGTTGAATTTCTTAATCGTAAAGAAAAATATAATTACAAACTAAAAATAAAAAACACTACCATTCTGCTATGATATCAAGAAAATTGTCTGTCTTAAAAAGCCACAAACAATAAATGAGATTTAAAATATTGTTCAAGGGTTAACAAGTTTTTCATTCATCATTGCCGAACTTTATGGTTTGAAAGTTATCCACTGATTTCTATTTTTGTCTAATTTCGTTTAACCACTTACTTACTGTCACCAAAATATCAACAATATTGAGTTGTAGCAAGTTCAAATTAAGATGGAATCCTGAGTGATTAGAATTCTGTGAGTAATGGTCATCCGATATATAAATATATTTTATATATATGTATATATAATACATGTATATAATACATATATATTCGCAAAAACCAAGGCACCGAACGATATTGAATGTATATCTTTAAGAATGAATTATATGAATAAAACGAAAAAAATATATATTTTGCCTGAATTCATTCTGCAATCGGATCGATATTTGATACCACCTTTCATGGCGCAGCTGCCAAGGGGTCGTGAAAACAGTGAGTGATCCCGGTAACTAACGAGTGACGTCAATTTGTTTGTTAGCAACAATATTACCGTTTACTATACATACAACACGATATTGCCTGGCCCCCAGGCCTGTCGCTTTATATTGCAGGCGCTGACACACTCTACGACAATTCGGAATTCATATTCATAATACACCAAGACTGCTCCTGCATGTCGCGCTGTACGCTCGTTCTCTTTTTAATAAGCTTACCCACGCGTCACTTCGCCGTTCAGTAATTCGACCGTTCTAGAATCATGCGTGTGCCCGTGGCCATGTGAGTTCTGTTTTGATATCGCGGAGAGCGGCACGGTCGTTCTGTTATCATATGACGCTGTTCACTTGATGCGGGGGACGAACTCTCAGTTATCGTCGATTTTGGAAGTTTTGCAGGCGAGTTCTGTACATCAACCTTGGCTGAGTGAAAAGATAGATTGAAAAAATTAATAGTCGTTGCGTGAATTGCACCGAAAATATACTCTGCTATCTTCAGTAGATGATAACTTCGCCTTGATCTTGACTTCGCAAGTTGTGAGCTCGGATTCCTACAATGATTAGTAATTACACGTTGCAAAGAATGCGCGGTGTCTTTCTCCCTGCCCGGATTTTCTACCACCTAATCGAGCCATTTCATTAAAATTTTGGCATTCTCTTGCAAATTCCAGCCGATGGTCTCGAGCTGGATGCGGCTGATACCAACCTCGCCGGATGGTGGAGACAGTTCGCGGTACATGTCCTTTCCAAACAAGAACCGACCGCTACCCCCGCCCCCGTCAACATCCAACAAGGCACCATCGCAGCACACCAACACCAACAAGGCCCCGGCACCCCCGGCGACATGGCCCCCGTCCCTCAGTGGCCAGCCGCTTGGTCCTCCCCGACCTCCCCCGAACGGCATCTCCGATGCCCAATTCGAAATCAACCAGAACACTCCCCGTCCGACCACAGTAGCCGGTGCAATGGACTGGATAAACCGCCACCAACCCCAAATCAACCAATTTTTGCACCTCGTAGAACAATTTCCACACCTCATGCGTTCGGAGCGGTTGGATGGAGGTAAAAATCCACTCCCTTCGATCAAGCGTTCTACGAGCGAATCATCGACATTGCTCCCTAAGATACAGACCATTCAAAATCAGCATAAAGTCGACAACTACGGTCTGCGACGAAAAACGCACGGGCGCGATAAGAAAGGACTTAACACGGAATGTAACTCAGACCCATCAGTGAATAATGGACAGGACGCTGTATCAGATGGAATGATAACGAGTGATCGATACATTTACGTCTGCGATGTGCTGTCGGAGAAGAGTGACTTATTATCGCAGTTATCTGGCCCATTATCATCGTCAGCGCCGCCGTCTTCGCGGGAGAAAATTGTAACGGCCTTGTCTACGTATTGTTTTGTGCGCACGGCGCCCGATAAGCTTCACAGTGATGCGGAGTTTGTGGAGTTGACACACACGATTTCTAACGCTGATGCCTTTGTGTTTGTTATGAGCGATCGTGTATTGGGCAGCGGAGTGTGCTTACATCAGTTGGCTGTCGCCGCAGCTTACGAGGTGCCTATAGTAACGGTGCGCGAAGCCGGTTTCAAACTGGGAGAACAGTTGTCGCCTGAACTCCAGCATATCGAGATCGTTCCTGTACGAAATAAAGATAAAGACAGGAGTAAAGAATCAGGGAAAGATAACAATCACAATTCAAATGGAGGGAGTAAGATAAGTGGCAACGATGGACAGGATTTGCACGAATCTCACTCAAGTGGTTTTCACTCAGAGTCGGAAAGTGAGGACACAAAACAATTGACGCTCAGCGAGTTGATTTCTGATTGCTACGATAATTCGTTGTTGTACGTCGCAAACTTCCACAATTCATGTATATCGAAACTTTTCGGCAAATTATCAGAGTATCTTGGAGATGCCTATCTTGACTTTGAGATAAGCCAACAAGGCAACGGTGTCGAGGAAACGACGGGCTTGACAAACCGATTAACTGTGCCTCGTATTGGGGATACGCGATCAGCGATAGCTTTTCCGGCTTTAAACAAGGGAGTGCTAAAACCCATTCGTACTTCGGAGGATAAAAATGACATCAATGTACCCGTTTCGGTGAATCGAGATATTTCAGACCTTCCAGAAACACCAATGTCACTGGACCGATCAAGTGGCTCCGCAAGCCCTCTCGTGAAACTCCCTCCAATCAAGAAATCGTCGTCTGTTGTGAGCAGTAGCACGAAGTCAGACGACACCGAAACTAATATGGCGCCAAATACTGGCAGAGGTGGGTCCTCCGAAAGTCCGGAGCAAATGTGTACTTCCCCTGATGACTCTATCGAGCCCCGCGACACGGCTCCGTCAACCATGCTTGAATCAGACCAGTCCGACTGGGATCTCTCTCCCGAATCTTCCCCTTTCTTGGAAACCAAGTATATCGTCTTCCCTCCAGCAGATTCTGTCGGCGTCAAGCCGCCGCCATACGTGGTCAAATTTCCGCAAGACATTACGAACAGTGATCGACGTCGTAGTTCGGCATCGACAGACGACACGGGGTTCAACCACGTGAAGTTAGATTTTAAATTTGATGTCGTGGCGCCCTCGCCAATCGGTTTTTCGTTCTTTGACGAGGAAGACGATCTCGACCTAGAGCAAAAGAAACCCCCGCCAAAGAAAGAGACAAAACCACGTGTCAAAAAACCACCGAAACCGATTCAAGTGAAACTGAGAAATACACGACCTGTTCGTGCAATGCAAGCTGTCAAAATGTCGACGATTTCTATCAAGTACGGAAATCCGTTTTGAAGTAGATAAGTTTTGGTATTATGAGAGTATTTTTTTACGATTTTGTTAAGAATGGATAAAATGATTTTACAGTGCCGCTGCTAAACAAGGGATCAAAATTTATGTTAAATACAGACGAAGTGTCTCTAGTAGTATTGGATTTCTATCATTTTAAACACACTTTTACGGTTGTTCGAACAACAAAAATAGATCCCTGTATAGTTTTAGCGTATGAAACTGCAGAGTCAGTTTATCCACTTTCTGTTATGAAATTACGGTGCAAATATTTATGGCAAACTTCATTTTTAAAAACATTTTACGGTGATCATAAATTGTCCTCATAGCTGTTGGGTCGCTAGGGAATCATATTCTTGACGTCATGTGCTATGAGTAAATATGTTGATTTGATACATTCGTGTTTTAAGTGTGAAACCATTTTACACTGGTGTTGTTTTTGTTTAAGATAAAATTTCGTACACGTATACGGATATGAAAGGCGTGTTTGATTTCAGAAACAGAAATACGAACGTTAATATAATTTTCAGTTGGGAAACGTTTACCTTACACAGCAATTACATTTACATGTCATAACAAGAAAATGTTGACAATATTATTTTACGAAAGTGATTATTGATCTAAAGGTGTTGTTATTCAGATAAAGTAGTATCTTAAAATGGTTCACTGTCAAGGACCTAAGTGCAGATAAAGTTAAAACTTAATAGTCTATAAAATGTTTTTAAATTGGCTTGATGCATTGGCATAATTTACATGCAGGCTGGAAGACGATAAATACACTATTCTGTCACAAAGTTAGGACAGTGAAATCAAACATTATGTGCATTTTTTTTAAATCAGTTCAACCACCACCTTCCAAAAAAGGCCGTGTTATTCCAGCGTAACCTTACCGTGGTCTTTAATATCTTATCTCCAAGTGTAGTGTTCACTTTCTGAGCAGCTTACCATGACGATTTAACGCTTTAACGTCGTACCTTTGGAATTGGTAAACCGATACTTGGATATAAATAGTTCAAAATAAGAAGTCATGTAAGCAAAACAGTACCCAACTAAATAACAAGTAAGACACTAGCTTATTCGAGAAAATGAAACGATACCACGTTAAGACAAAAATTGGTTAGATTTGGAACCATCTTGTCAAAAACAGCAGCACCACTCCTTTACTACTAATGTTAGCACCATTAATTGAACGTTCAAAATGTTCTTGAGAGCAGCTGTTCATGTCAAATGAAATAAATACAAACCTTTCCTATTTTGGAGTCTTGTGAGAACTCCTTTTATTCTTAGAGTGTATTATGTTTATAAAGAAAAATACACATTTATACTAACATTTCGTAGTAATTACAATACAGATTAGCCTTTCTTTTGTGTTCTTAATGACAATTAGTATCCATACTATGCTCTACATTTCTGTGCTGTGGATGTACATGTTAAAAAAAGTAAGAACTACGTGATAATGTCACGCTATAAAACATTATCAGAAATAGACAGTTTAATGCTTTAAAATTTATGGATGTTCGTCCATGACTAGTGAGCAGAGACATGCATTTTACATCTCTGTTGCATTTTCGAATTTATGTCAGCTGACTATTGTTGTTATGGAGACCAAACCTTGGCAGGACCGGGTGGTTGTCGGGTATAATCGCATGGAAATAATTCCGAACTTTTGAATACATGAAGAATCAGTGTATTTTGTCTAGGACTTTAGATGAAAGAGTGATGGGTTAATACAGAAATTAATTGAACAAAATAATTCAGATAATATTGAAGATTCGAATCTTCCATGAAAAGAGGGATTCTTAAAGCAGGAAATGGGGAAAAGTGACCATAGAAAATATATTGCCCAGATTGTGTGTTAATATCATAAACACAACAAATGTTGCCATAGCGATAACACTTATTAACATCCCAAATACCCTATATGTAGCCTTATGATTTCAGTCATGTTTATTATGCATTACTACGGAAAAATGACATCTCCAATTATTTTGAAAGAAATGTTTCTTTTATGAACAACCTATTTGAGTGTCAGGATATTTTCTTTTCCATTTTTAATCACACGTTATACTTCAATAATAGTGTTAACATCGTCATTATGTCTGGATAATCTACAAGGACTACCATTCGTAACTATTGATTCTACGTAACTATTGATTCATTGTCAATTACACGGTTTTTCCCTGAGTCCTCCCACATGAACACCTTGGTTATGCGTCCTTGATTTTATTCCATATTTCGACTCCCACATCGTTAACTCGGGATCAAAGCAATTCTACTCTACTTTGACACTGTACATATATTATCAAAACGCTATAATCATTGAGGAAGGAGTGGGATGTGCTCAGGTGCAGTATTCTCAATTCATCTGTTCATGTTATCAATATTGACAAAACGTGTTTGAATACCGATGGATTTTTTTTTCTAATTTACTGCGATGAGGCAGTGTCCCTCGCTGACAAGTTGCTAGAATCATTTACATTATGAATGAAGCTGAACGTACAGCTATAATTATTTGTTGGATTTGATATAAGATGTTTAAATTTGAATGTGTCATATGTGAGTGACACGAATGACTATACATGTATACCAGAGGTGCTTTTAAAACCTCGTATGTTTATAACGCATTTTTAATATTTTACGCTTAGTACTTGGCAATACATTTCACTGTTGATATATAACTCACGTTTTATTGAATACAGCATAATAAAACTTCTTTTGTTTTATAAAGAATTGGAAGATAAGACGAACGCTTCACGAGTTTTCTTTATAAATACATGCAACATGTAGGAAGTGTGTGTTGAATACGTGTTTTTCAAAATGTCATTCATGTGTTTTCCTGTGTGTATACATTAAAATCAAAATTAAAAACCTGTATAAATTTTGTACAAAATGGTTTACGATATAAACTCATCAGGTAAGTTTAAACAAGTGTTTACAAATTTAAGCAGCAATGTTAAATTTTTTGAATAGTAAAAATTGAACATTGTTGTTTAAAACTTTAAATAGTTGTTTAAACCTTTTAACAACACCCGATCAGATCATATGGTAAACAACGTTGTATAAAATTTAAACAGCCGGTTTTACTCTGTATACTGTCAAATGTAGGTGAGAAAATTTACGTTAATTTACTGTGAGTTTAAATGACTTTAAATTTCATATTTAGCGTATTTTTTTTCACGGTGATAGTTATCATCACAGTATACCATACTGTAAATATAGGTTGTAAATTGTACATGAATTTGGCTTTCAATTACCGTATAAATTCTTGTAAAAATGTAAAGTTAGTGATTTATAGTCTTGGATCAGCGCCTTCAGACACTCTCTCACGACTTTACCCTCCCTTGGCGTTGATAATGTACACTTTTGCTTATGCGACAGGAATACGACAAACTGTTACAGTAATGATTATCGATAATCCAACCATATCATGCATGATGATAATGGAGGCGGGTTGACGAGAAATAGTTCTATACAGTACTTTCACCCTATATTGCTTGACTCTGACAGCCTTTGTGACATATCATAATTCTCTCTCTCGCCCACTCGCCTCCTTGACCCTTTTAGCCGACAATTCGCTATCATCATCCATATCTCGAATCGTTGATGTTTAACAATGAAGTCACTTGTTCAAACACGTTGTTGTGTTTTTCCCCGTAAAATAGTTAGGATTATTACAAGTGGAATAATCAGTAATACATGTATAGACGCACTCACACAGAGACATACAGACAGACACACATACACGCATACACACATACGCACATTAATAAATAATGTTCGATTCATTATGGTTATTATGTGTAGGCAATTGAATGGAGGGAATAGTCGTGAAAGGTTTTATTGTCGTATTGCAGATGTAATGGAAAAGTGTAGTATAGTGCAACGTAGTGCAGTGTGGAGTGTACAAGATACATGTAGTCTAGTGTAAGTTGTGCCAGGTGTATGTATGTACGGTATGTACATGAGTTTGTATGGGTGTATGTGCATGCTTGAGTGTTTTAATGGGTGTATGTGTATATGTGCTTTTGTGTGTATGTATATAAACACTACACAAAAAATAAGTTCCCCCTTTTTGAAAATTTCATAACTTTTTCACGAAATGGTTTTGAGCAGAATAATTTGGCAGGAGTGTTTTTGCACTCATTGACTAACTTCTGTGTGAAAATGTGATTGATCCGTCAAGTCATGCATGAGTGAGCACGTAATAAAAGCAAAAATGTCACTTTTCAAAAGTCACAAGGGTCATTTTAAGGGATTTTTGATGCAGGATTTTGACAAATTCTGTTTCTGTTGAACGATTAAGCGCTATTTATGTTAATCATCTATCGTTTGACCCCCTAACAATTCTTTTGGCACTTTTCGCATATTTACGCTTCAGTGGCTCAATTCAACAATTTCCATCCATCCTCAATTTTGAAATTGTAAAATCCATTAAGTTTATAGAAG
>JZLH01S0220738.1:22423-34623 GCA_001188425.1 Eucidaris tribuloides
CTCATTGACAAACTTCTGTGTGAAAATGTGATTGATCCGGCAAGTCATGCATGAGTAAGCACATATTAAAGACATAATTGTCACTTTTCAAAATTCACAGGGGCCATTTTGGGGGATTTTTCATACAGGATTTTGACAAATTCTATTTCTGATGAACGATTTAGCACTATTTCTGTCAATCATCTAACATTTGACCCCATACACCTTCCCAGACACTTTCCACATATTTTCGGTTCAGTCGGCTTAATTTAAAATTCTCGTCCTTCCTAGATTTTGAAATTGTAAAATCCATTAAGTTTACTGAAAAAATTGAAATCGGATATTTTCCCGCAAAATGTATCAGCATATGTTGTACAAGCATAAGAGGTTGTAATCATGTCATTGTTGAGTGAGCACACTTTATTAATAAAGCCAAAAATACCATTTTTGGTGTTATTTTGGCATCATAAATGACTCCTGTGACTTTTGAAAAGTGACAAATTTGCCTTTACTGCATGCTTACTCATGCATGACCTGACAGATCAATCCGATTTTTACGCAGAAGTTAGGCAAATGAGTGTAAAAATACCCCTGCAAAATTTCTGAGCTAAAATTTTCTTCCTTATAAAGTCATGATATTTGAAAAAGGGGAACTTCCTTTTTGTGTAGTGTTTATTATTCTACGAATACTAGTCTACATAAGTGAATAAAATTCGTCATGTAACAAAAACACCGTAAAAACGTGTTTAGTAATTAACATTTGTGTTTAGAAAGTGATAACAAAGATATACAATAGTTGTTATGCACAGTATAAAAAGATTACGCAAATAGATTTGCTCGACTTATATTGAACGCAGATTGTTATACTCCCAACTTAACATGATGAAATTGGCAATATGTCGCTGAAAGAGTACATTATCATTATTATATATACATGTATATGATTTAAACTATAAACGGACCTGCTCCACATTACTTAAAATATTTGATTACTTTTACAACTCCATCAGCTCGTTATGCCACAACTTGACCATTATATAATACCAAAACTAAACAACGATTATTTCAAAAGACTATATCATGGCTCTGTAATATGAAATAACATACCAAGCTTTTATCAGAAATTCAATTTTTATAAGTGTATTTAGAAAAGTAATGTAAATAATCATCATATAAGACATAATATTTGTTACCGCCGTTTACAATAATTTTCTAGAGTCGTTTATTTGAAAGGTATTTCATTGTTCTTGTTTAACCATTTTCATTTTTTAATGTATCAAGGTGTACTAATTTTTTAATCTTATTTTATTGTAGTGTGTGCAGGGCCCTTTTAAGTGCAATTACCTAACTGAAAGGGCTAACCCTGCATAAATAAAACTGAATAAATAGAAAATGAATATCTTGAGAAAATGTATGTTTACATAATTAAACTTGGTTTTTAGAAATCGAGCACCACTGACGTAAATCCGGGGATTGGGATATATCTCCCTACACTTTTCGAAGAGGGGGATGGCCTATATAATCTCCCCCCCACCCCCCCACACACACACACACTTCTAAAGAAAAAAATATATATTTTTAATTAATTAATCATTTCAAAAAATTGCTATGTTTGCGCGTAAAGCGCGCCGAAAATGTGAAAATAAGAAAAATAGGTCCCATGTCTAAGGATCTTTTTGATGAAAAGGTGACTCATATATCTAAGGATATTTATTGAAAAAGTCACCCTTCCCAGCGGCACATCCTCGTATACTCCATATACGTGACGTACCCCCTCCCCCCCCCCCCCCGGGCCCCTGAACACGTTCACGAAGTGATAGCATATGTGTTAAGAAAAGTATTTACTCGGTAAACGTAATTTTACCGTGAATGCATGTGGTACACATTTGTAATTTGCAAATATATTTGACAAATCACGCATGGTAAATAGGGAATACCCATACAGGGCTTGAGTCTGATGGTATAGCAATTAAGGTATATAGGCTGTACAATGATTAAATTCAAATCCCGAAGGTTACTATGTACTATGATTCCACATGTGTTTCTACTTCCAAAACTTTACTTTTAAGATTCCTAAATCTTCTTCTACCACTAAGTGTGTACCCGTGTTTTACACAATGTTAAATTTTATGCATGCAAAATAGATCCACTTAAGCCATTGGCGAACAAAATACTATTTTACATCGAATTGAATATGGTCACGGAAAAGCATTATTTGAAATTCTCGAGTCTATCAAGGAAAATGCATCTTGCATGATTGAAAGCAGCCATCAATTTGAATTGTAATGATTATAGTATATCAAGTACATTCAGGTTTCTGCTGAATAAATTTCACTCTCAACATGTTCCTGTGTTTCAGGTAAAAATTAACAGACAAATTGTAGTGCAGCTTTCGATGGATTTATTTTTTTTTCTTTGGTCACACATTTGAATGATAGTGTTAAAGCGTGTTCTTTTCTCTTGAATCAAACGAAATAATTCATGACAACCCCTTCTAGTCTATATGCTCTGCTTATTCTCGATAGGTATGTGTTTGAATATATTTGGTTGAAATTGGTTCTCGTAACATTTTGCTCCTAATCCTGTCTCTCGCTTTCAAATTATTTTTCTTACAAAATGCATGAACATGTTTCAGTAACAAAAACAATGTTTGTTTGCTTGTATATTGCAATTATTCAAGACAGAAGAGATACGAAAAAGAGGTGTACAGTGCGCCATGTTCCCTACGATCCATCCGTGCGTCTATCCTTTATCGTGTTGTATTTGTTTTGTTATTTACTTTTTTATTTGTTACTTTATTTATTTCCGATTTGTTCAACAGGGTAGTCCCTTCAGGGCAATGAGGCCTGCTTTTGAACGGAACTCTATAATGTATGAACAATACAATACCTTATTGTGTTTATTATTGTTACGCGATACAGCTGATTGGATGTTGAAACAATAATTATTAACAGATGAGATGTCCTTTATGCTTAAAATCAACGGGTATAAATATACTTTGTTTAGAGAGTCGAAATATATTTTGTTTATACAGTGGTTAAGTTCAATATTAGAAACAAGGTTCTTATCAGAGAGTAAGATGTATCTGGGCAATCTGCCACCAGCTCGTCACCACCGTCAAGCTAATCGCTGTCTCTAATCGATTAATTGGAACTTAAATGTCCAGTACATTTATCATTCGAATTGATTGTACTGTAGGCCTGTACAGGAAATGCGGTTTATTTCGTGGATACACACAAAATTGCCTCAACCGAAAGTATAAAAGATTTATTATACTTTAAAAGTGAAATCGACAATTATTCACCATATTTTTTGTAATTTCTTATCACCGAAATAATTAGCTTTACTTTCGTGTATGCACTCATGCAAATCTTGACGTACAAAACGCGCGTTATACCTATAAAACCACCACTTCCTATTGCAATTTCAGGGGGAATATGATCTTCAATACGAGCACACCGACTGATCATTATACGTCGCATAATCACTACGTTCTTAGCAAAATCATGAATGATACTGAAAATTTTACTGATGTGTCCCAGAGCGAAAATTGGACTTTGCGAAGTAGGGAATTTCAGTGGTATAAATACATTCAGTGTGTTTTAATTTTGATCGGAATCGTTGGAAACTCGTTGGTAATCGTCATCCAAAGTCGGATTGGTTTAACGAGGGCGGGCGGCGCCACCGCCACCAATCGCCTCATCATCGGGCTGGCCGTAGCTGATCTTCTGACGGGAGTTTTCAATATTCCTTACCCCAAGTTTATCAACATCCCAAAAAACATTGCTGGCGAACTCTACTGCAAAATTGTGGCACCTCATACTCTTGCTTGGGTCGCGTTCATTGCATCAGTTTATACATTAACGACAATATCACTGGAGCGATTACTCGCCGTATGTTACCCGTTTGTTTATCGCGTAAGGGTGAATAAGTTCCAAGTAAAATACGCGTTCGTGGTGATTTGGATATGCTCCACTGTCACAAAAAGCTTTGATTTTTTCTACCGTACAGTCAATCCCAACTCAGGAAGGTGTATGTGGACGTATCCCTCAAAAGCTGCAAAAAAAGTTAACGGAGTCTTCTTGTTCTTAGTCCAGTTTCTGGGACCACTTGGTGTCATGGTTTATTCCAACGTTCGATGTCTGAGTATTTTGCACTGGGAAAGGAACGCCCTTCGAAACGGCACGTCCACATCCAAGGAAAGTCCCCTCTTCATGAAAATTCGCAGACGACTCACTCAGACATTCACCGTCATTTCCATTACATTTGTTATCTTATGGACCCCCGAGCAAATTTATTTTTTGCTGTATAACTTCGAGATAGTTGATATTAATGTTCATGTTGGGGGGCTGCGTATAGGCCTTCTGTTGTTGCATATTGCTTTTTTAAATGCAGTTGTGTCTAATCCATTTATATATTCCGTGTGGCTACCAGATTTCCGCCACGCACTGAAGAGTCTTTTCAGGTGGCGGATCAGGGAAAATGACCCAGTATTTGAACATCGTTGTGACCAACCTGCGGCAGGTTATCATACATCGAAATTATAGACTACACGAAGTGATCACCAGACGAAATCTGGATCCTGAAATGATGTGATTATACATGACATTATACCCTGCAGGAAAGAACATAGTGTCCCACAATGTGAAACACAATGTGAAAGAAACACAGTGTGAGACACAATGTGATACACAGTGTTAAACACAGTATGAACACATTGTGAACACAGTGTGAAATCTTTCACAGTGTTTCGGTGTTTAACATTGTGAATCATAAAATTCGCAGTGTGAAATAGAACATAACCATGTGAACACTCTGTGAAAACCCCACCACAGTGTGAAATCATCGAGCGTTTTCACATGAAACGCACCGCGGGACACTTTGTTCTTTCCAGCAGGGTATGATCATCAATTTAAAATTTTAAGAGCTTAGGGTCATCATAGCGGGGATGCATTCAGTATGTTAATCTTATAATAGTCAGAGATATCCAAACAAAACGCTTTAATTTATTTTGTTATAAGCTGTAGTTATCTCTGTCAAAAGAGGAGTGCCCTATTTTTTCTGAAGTACTATAAACGTGTGTTGGAAATGGAATATTTCTCAAAATTCATTGTACCGAAGTAAATGGGAATGAGACCCAGTCACATATCTGCATTCAGAATTACCAAAACATTCAAAATAGAAAACAATGTAACGTGAAGCAAATTCAACTAAACTCTTCGAGAGTTATGGATGTTCACAGTTTATTCAATTCTTATTATGGAGGATTCTTAAACTGGCAAGATTAAAAGGGTAACCAATTTCTTTCAAAAAAGCGTGAAGAATATTTCAATGGGATATACTTGAACAACAAGTATGAGGAAATTTGCATTTTGGTTTAAAAATGAAAATAGGTGAAAGAAAATATGTGTAAAAACAATGGGGAGCTTTCACACTTTCATCTCAACAGTGATGGAGTTACCAATTTTCGAATCCTCCATAATAACGATAAAAATTTTGAAAGATCATAACGGTTCAGCCAAATTTGTTCAAAATTTCAGTTTTGTTTTTATGTTGTTCTGTATTCTCTGAATCCGATAGCTGTCTGGATTCTATTCCCCTTGATGAAATAAGTTCCATGTAAATTGGACATAACTGAGACATGACAGAAGTGTAGAGCCCGAGACATGTCTTGCATGGGTCGAAGTGTTTAGAGAAATTATTATTTTTCTTGCAATCTGAAAGCCATGAAGGTGTAATATAAAAATATCGTTCCAATTTCAAATCATTAATAAGCGCATTCAAAACAAATCATAGTAATAGGAAATTGTTTCCTGAATTATATAATCTTGTAGGTGCAAAATCACACAAATCTCACGATAGGATTATTGCGAAATATCCCTTCACAAAGACAAAACAATTTCTGTCACATAACAATTAACACATATTGTAATATTATAAAAACTAGACGTGTTCAATATTTCTGGGACTTCGCCCATAGAAAGAGTTTTTATAGTCGTATCACATGTTATACCACTTCAATGTGTAGTATCGCTATATATAACAAAAAAATGCAAGGTTAGCCGTATAGGAATACAAAACAAGGTCAACATGACATACTCGATGTACGCCTCTCGTTTGCAGTTTCACTTAGACGTGGTAATTACAAGCGATCTTATAGCTGCTGGATTATAAAATTGCCATCATCTTACTTTGGAGTGATTCTTGAGGGCTATAACTAAGTCACCAGCCCTATGAAATCTTCACAGATAATAATTGAAACAATTATAAATAGCACCGATAATTTTACAGATGTGTATTTGTATAGACATTATTTTCAACTTTATATGTAATACAGATAATCATTAATTTATGTAAATTGCATTCCCAGCTGAATTTTTCCTTTTGTACTATATCAATCTGGTAATGCAATGATATAATCGTATTATTGTCTTATTTACCTTGTTTAATAAAACTGTAAATTGTATTCCTAGCTGTATTTTGTATCTGTTTCTAATATCAAATGTCCAGTGAACTTCTTAAATATCTTTAATGCAGGAGCAGCGCACGGGGGGGGGGCAAGGGGTGGCTCCCGTATATTTTTTCAAAGTATGAAAATCCACTCGGATTCCTGCCAAATACCCTCTCCCCCCCACCCCCCACTTAGCGACTTTGGGGCTGCTATTTGGGCCAGCGGAATTTGCCCTTGGGGGCCGGCCGCCACATTTATTCACCAGCGGCCTACACCTCACCCCGCAAAAATTTACCCCTACGGATTTCGCCCCCTAAGATTTTACCTTGGCGCTGTACCCGTTTTATGTCGCACTAAAATGAAAGCATTGAGTGTGTGTTGTATGTGTGTGTGATGTGTGTGTACGTGTTTATTGTGTTGTGTGGTATGTGTGTTTATGTGTTGTCTGTGTTGTGTCGTCGTGTCTGTGTATGTGTTGTTTATGTGTATGGTGTCAATCGTGTGTGTGTATGTGTGTGTGTGTGTGTATGTGTGTGTGTGTGTGTGGTGTGTGGTGTGTGTGTGTGTGTGTGTGTGTGTGTGTGTGTGTGTGTGTGTGTGTGTTGTGTGTCTGGTCTGTCTGCTCTGTCTGCATGCCTGTCTGTTCTCTGTTTCGGCTGCATCAATGTTATAACTATTTTTCTTTAATGTATGGTGTGAGCCAGAATGGGTGTTGCGTGTGGTGTATGTTATGTGTGTTTGACGCGATGTGGTGTCTGTTGGTTGGGATGGGGAAGGCGAATCAATTCGGGGGGGGGAGAGAGTGTAAGTTTTATAATCTTTTTTCTCTCTTTCAGTAATATGTAAATTATTTTTTTTTTGGCGTGCGCTCAAAAAATGGAAAATCAATGAAAATATTATGTATTACTAGTACCCTTTGAATGGATAATTTTATTTTTAACGTGATATGAGAGAAAAACAAAACGAAAAATTTGGGAAAAGGTTGTGTGTTAGACGTGCCGTGTGGTTTGTGGTGTGCTGTGTGTCGTGTGTGTGTGTGTGTGTGTGTGTGTGTGTGTGTGTGTGTGTGTGTGTGTGTGTGTGGTGGTGTGTGTGTGTGTGGTGTCATCGGTTTGGCTGCTATTGTTAAACGTTTGTGATTGCTGGAAGCGCCCCGACCAAAAGTTTGTTACTTAGCTACAATCTATTGAATTTAAAGATTTATACCTGGATTGGTTATTGCAGATATTTCTTGGAACTTGAGCCTTTCTGGAATGCGCAGTTGTTTCAAATCCATTTTATTTATTTCGTGCTGGCTCAAGCCTGATTTTCGTTCAAGCGCCTGATGAATTTCTTGACGATGGCAGACTTGTGGATACCAACGCATCTTCTAAACCCCCGGCGCAAGAATCAGTCTATCGAAGGATCAACATAAGTCAGGACATTTAATTGTACAACTACATGATCTAATTTTGCACACCTTCGAAAAAACAAAACAACACTTTGCCATATAGCTCTTTAAAGACATGTCTGTAAATTTGAAGATCAGTAATCATCTAGCAATTAAATTTGAAAAAATATTGCAGCAAACACTTTGTTATTCGTGAGATTCACTGAAACTGCGGTGACTTCAGCTACGCATCTAAACACTATACAAAAAGTAACTTCCCCTTTTTGGAAATACATAGACTTTTAACGCGAAATAGTTTTGACCGAAAATAAATTTCACAGGATATTGTCTGCACTCATTGACGAAACCTTCTGGTGAAAACGTTGATTGACTCCGGCGAAGACGTGCATGAGTAAGCACATATTAAAGGTATAAATGTCACTTTTCAAAATTCAAGGTGTCATTTGGGGGGGGGCGATTTTTGCATACAGAATTTTACTATGTTTCTAGAACGAACAATTTAGTAACTTAATTTCTGTCAATATATATCAGTGTTGATGACCCCCCCCCTTACCCTCTCCCAGAGCAACTCTTCGCAACATATTTCATAAGATTGTCAAAGTTGTAATCCATCATTAGGTTGTGTTGAAAACAATTGAAATCCGGATATTTTTCCGAGCAAAAGTTAATCAGCATAATGTGTATACAGAGCATAAGAGCGTTATAAGATCATGATCAACGGTTTGAGTGAGGCACACTTTATTAATACAGCAAAAGAGAAAATAAACAATTTTTTTACTTGGTTATTTGGTCATTCATAAATGACTCCTGTGTACGTTTGAAAAGTGACAAGATTTGCCTTTACTGGCATGCTCACTCATACATGACCTGACAGATCTAGTCCGACATCTTACGCACAGAATAGGCAAATGAGTGTAAAAATACCCCTGCAACATTTTCTCTGCGTAAATTTGCTTCGTTAAAAAGTTCAATGGTATTTGAAAAAGGGGGAATTCCTTTTGGTAATAGGTGTTGTATTAGTCTATGAATATAATCTACATGATGGATAAAATTCGTCATGTAACAAAGAATCACTGTAACAGCGGCGTTAGCAAATTAAACTATTTGTGTTTAGAAAGCTGAATAACGACTGATATGCGAATATTCTTATGTAAAGTACAAAACATTACAAAATAGGATTTGCTCGACTTATATTGTGAACGCAGATTGTTTATACTCCACACTTAACACGATGAAATTGGCAATCTATCGCTGAATGAGTACAATTTCAAATTCATTTAATTTCATTTATTTAATTTCCAAAATAATATAACATAAACATAGTATAATGTATATATATAATATACGTAGATATGTTACGAAGTAATTCACAACCAAAAAAGATGAAACAAAAATGATACGAATAGTTTTGATTTAAGAAAGTATTTATTATATGGGTATTTACCTTTTTGTCAAAAGATACAATTAAACTTCAACATATTTAATGCACTTATCCTACGTACAATGTAGAATTAACTTACAATGCTAAAGATACTGTAGTGCGAACTGAATCGCTGGCGCTCCAGTTGAATGCCAGGTAATAATCCGATCCAGTATCCAAATATATGATCGCAATATTGATCCAGTGATGTACAGCTGAATAGCAGATATTCGCAGTAATTAATCAAGTCCCAAACAGATGATCTAGATGATTACCAAATAATAGAAACCCAACTGGTAGACCGGTAATCAATTCACATTTGCAGAGTAAGCCAGATGGTAGCAGAAATCCCAGATGAAAAAATGTTGCAGCGTAAACTTCACGACGTCTCACAAGTTTATTCCCAATTAAAGATAGTATGCCAATATTAATCCACAGAGTGTAAGCTTTCTCAGGCATGAATCTCATAAAGCACTATTAAGGTATTTAAACAAGCAGGTAACTATCCATACGAGAGAAACTCTCATATAAATCCACAGGTGTGTGTCGATGCCAAGGATCACCCAATTAACTCTGAAGCTCATAGTCCAAAACACACTGATATATATAGTTAAAACTGTACTCTAGAAAGATCTATGATTCCATTTCTAAATATAACACATAGTCATAAACACAATGGTTTTTCTGGAAAAACTTTTTCTACAACTATCTAACATTATTCCACTGCATGAACTTTGCCTAAAGGTCACTTGAACTCACACTAGTATGCTCACAGTTAGTGCCTCCTTTTTATTGCTATAAGCCTGGCAGCTGAATGACAATATCTTCATGTACATTATATACGGTTCACCAGAGTGTTTCTGGCAAGTTCAAAATTCAGAACCGTCTATGCAGTAAAAATTGTTCAATGTTGATTTCACTGCATCTAATTTAATAGCTACATGTATAATATGTGGCAATAACTGACATGTAACACAAATTCATGAAATATATATTGTAGCATCGGCAGATTGAATGCATAAACACGAGAAGTAAATAAACATATACAGTGACATTACAATAATATCGATCTTACATGTATTTACTTAATATGTTTAAAACTTATAACAGAACCTTGCTCCACAATTACTTTATAATCATTATACTAAATTCTCTTTGAACCAGACCATCTTGATTAATTCGTCTATGCCACAGCTATGCCCATTATATAACCAAAAACCAAACACAGATTCATCTAAACAGATCAATTCAGTATCATGGGCTCCTGATATTTGGAATAACGTGCATATTTTATCATAAATTCATTCTTGCGTATAATCACAATAATCACATCACATTTGCAGCTGCTGTCTACATACCTTTCTAAAGGCGTTTATTATTCATCGTATTTTCGATGTTTTACTTTCATTTCTTTTCATTAGCAATGCGTACTTGTAATATTCTTTTGTCTTGTTTTATTGTAGTTGTATTATGCAGAGCCCTTTGGGAGATCACATTAAATACCTAAGTTGAAAGGCCTTTCCTGCATAAACAAAAACCAGAAATCCAATAAATAACAATTAGATAAAATCAAATGTGTCAGAAATGTATTTGTAGATTATTACACATGAGTATTTTACAATTTGGGCACCAAGTGTTTAGTAATTTTGACATACGACGTTTAGCCTCTGATCATGTTCATGTGATAGCACGAATGCTGTTTTAGAAAACGTCTACTCGGTAACCGGTGAGGCCTACTTGGTCAGGGAGCCCTACAATGTATAAAACAAATATAATACATAATGATATAATAAAATTGGATCACTGAGTCTAAAAAAAAAAAAAAATAACAAATTTATTTGTCGAGCTAGGAGTTGGAAATATTGAGCGAGACGAAGTCGAGCCCAATATTTTTGCAACTCTAGGCGGACCAATACAATTTTGTATTGGACGAAGACGAAGAATCCACATTTTATGCATTATGTTGTTTTTAGATCTCCCTCCTATATTTTTATTGGTCCTTCGATTTTGTATATAGTAATGATAGGAAGGGAGATTCTAAAGACATAATAATGTTTAATAAAAAATATGTTAGCGCGATACTGATGTTGAAACAAAGATGAGAGTCCATTATGGTTAAAATCGACCGGCACAGATAGATTTTTGTTTATACAATGGTTAAAGGCGTATGCGTAATAAGCAATGTTTCCAGTTAGCAAAATCTGAGCTCATGATTCTCAATGCTACCAGTGTCTCTGATAAGGTCTAAAAATGAACTCCTGTAAAAATTTTGGTCAATAACGATCCATATAAGTGCTTTAAAAAGTGAAAATCTTTTGAGGCAACCAATTCCTGTTCCCCCCATAGAATATGCGTGTGGCAGATTTCTATCAGCATAATAAAATTCATGTGCCCGAGCTTGTCTGTACATATTTTGCGGTGATTAGCATAACTGTCTAAATTTTGTGTTCGTAGGGTTGTTTATTTGCCTATACCAAACACTGTCAGATATGTCAGACAGGCAAAGTGTTGACAATTTTAAATGGGGCTTCCACATGTTACTATAGTGTCTTAAGTATCAAGTATTATACATGAAAGGTTCTTGTAAAGATATATCTGTCATTATCTGCACCACATAAAAACTAATATAACTTGTCGGGTTAAATCGATTGATTGGAACTTAAAGAATGATCTCGTACACTATCATTCGAATTGATGGTGTGTGTATAGGAAATGTGGTTTATTTCGTGATAGCTACAATTAGCTTCAACGAAAGTATCAAAACTTACATTTATCTTCTCAACAGCATGGTACCTTCCCCTAAGATTATTATGCTTTAAAAGTGACACCGCACATTTACTGACCTATATCTTGTTGTAATTGAATATCAAGCGAGATAATTAGCTTCACTTTCGATCTTTAATCAAGCAATCTTGACTTACTAAATATGCGTTATACTTACAAAAGTATAAAATCACCGC
>JZLH01S0220783.1:15632-26540 GCA_001188425.1 Eucidaris tribuloides
GTAACTACCGTCATCACCTGTTTGTGAAGGAAAATTTGTATCCGCGGATTTCCGCTTTCAACCTATCTTAGAATTTTGTTTTTCCTCGTATTGTGCATGTTTCCATTTTCGTCAGGATTACTACTGCAAACATTACTTATAAATATCCTACTCTCCTCCTATGTTGATGTATTGAATCCTACTTTTCTCCTACTTTTTGGAGAATTTTGCCCCTAATTTTCCCCTACTTTTTCAACCAAGCAGAGTTGAAGGCCTGATTTTGCTGTATTGTTTTGTCGTTTTTTTTGCTCCAGACTGAACTCAACAACCAACTGGCTGAACTGGAGGAGGCCAAGGCGTCTCACCGCCCCATGACGGCCCGCAGCCGCGCCAGCATCAACGATGATGGTAGCGATGATGACGAGGAAGGCGGAGGGCGTCGTCGTGGGGGTGTTGGGGGCGTGTCTTACGAGGAGTTTGTTGTGTAAGTGCTTTAAAGGGCAGTGACATGATTGGGAGAAATTGCATTTAGAACCAAACTGGTTGAAAGATATACCCAAGATACACCAGCTGGAGTGGATCTCCTGGCTGGAAGGATTTGTCTTGAGTTTGTTTACTTTTGGAGAATCAAGCATGAACATACCAACAGTTCAGAGAAATAAATCCCATAGAAAGCTCCACATCATGTTTGTCTGTCACGAGGCATACTGATGGAAGTTATTTAAAAATGAGTTAACGTTCTACTACAAATATTTCACTGTAGAATCCTTGAATAGTCTACTTGATTCTACAATAGTTTCACCCAAGTTCTGGACTACCCCAAATCATGTCATTTACCTTTAATCACTCTGAGAAGTACTTGAGTGAAAATACAGATTTGGCTTTTACGACATAGTGTAATTCAAATGAAATGACATTTAGAGAATTTTGTACATGGCTAATGGCCTATTTAACCTCTTGGAGACTAATACCAAGATATCTCGGGATGGGTCTATGGAAAATGTATTTTATAGTGCAATCAATTCATCTCCAACGGGTTTATTTTGCTGTTTTTGGTAGTAGCAAGAAGATGTAGAAAAGGGGGAATGAAGTTTAATGAGCTGGCCTCGATTTTAGCTGACAGAAGGCTTTTAACGATATTAAGGCAAGGTTCATACACCTTGTGTTAGATAGAAACTTGGAATGTAAAAAAGGTAGAAGAAGGGATCTTGAGGAGAACTGAAAGAGCCATGATATAGAAAGTGTGTCTGGTGAAATTGTGCGATAGAAAGGATACAAGTGAGCCATTAAGCCCAATTATTACAATAAATCAGGGGAAAATATTCCGGATCAAACTACTTCCTCATATTTCATCTGTTGCTCTTGAAATTTAGCTTACACATTGTTTTTAGAGTGCAGGGGGCCGATTCACAAAACGGGACCAACTACAATTACTATGGCAACAGGGATCATTAGCTACAGCGGCCATATTTAGGTTTGGGTGCGAATCTCGAAACTCAAGTTAGGATCATTAGCTCTAACTTGAGCTCTAAATGCTGGGTCGTCTGTGAAGCGTCTCTAACTATTGTTCTCTGCCACGGTTGACTGACAATAACGCAGAATGCGCATGAGCATAGCAGGCTTTTATGGAAAGCTGTCTTTAATATGCACCTGTCGCCGGAGCAATGTCGGATCACCACAATAGAACAATAAGCAGTCATGAGCACAATATCAGCACACGTCGTGTTCCATACTTTACAATTTTAATATATTCACAAATCACCGTATCTTCCGTTTCAGACATTATGTACTAATATTCACATAAATCCATGAATGATACATTTCTCACAGTATAAATCAATGATTTCATTTGTAAAGTACTATTTATACGTTAATTACATGCTATTATTTTTTATGGATCAGTGCATAAAACACATTTAAAAATGAAATCAAAGTCAATGATGTATGAAGTAAAGACTAAGAAAATCGGGGTTCCACTGCTATTACTCAAGCGGAAAAAACGGCATTATATATAATTTCAAATATCGGTACTTTTCTGAATTTTGATCACTAAAATAGAATAGGGTCAATGATAGTACATTGGAAAAACCTTACATATGGCATGTTATATTATCTACCGCTCTAAAAGAGATTAAAGCATTACATTATCGACGACCGTGCTTGGTCAATTAAGTCTAGATTATAATCGATTAAGATCGATTACAACTTAGAGCTGGAGTTGGATTTAGAGTCGGTTTCGAGGAACCTCTGGCCTAAGTTCAACCACAATTCTAACCTATAGGATCGGTCTTAGGCTGGTTTCGTGAATCTGCCCCCAGATACGCAAGACTCATATTTTGTTTTTGATATGTTAGAAACGGCATTCTTTAGCAATAAGGCTAATGTGATGGGGTGGGGTATTAATCACCTTCACTGATATTTTAAGTTAGTCTGATCTTTCTGAATTTGTCTCATCCATTCCTCAAATATTTCTGCTCTTTATGCCAAATATTTCACTGTCAGACTGGATTTCTTCATCTTACCATTTGTCCTTCTCCATGCAGGCTGTCCCGTCGTGTTGACCGCATGGAGCACTCCATCGGTAGCATTGTGTCCAAGATTGACGCTGTCCTCGTCAAGCTGGAGGCCATGGAACGGGCCAAGCTGAAGCGTCGTGAGACCATGGGCAAACTTCTGGATAGTATCACTGAGGCAAGTACCTACAATAGAGATATCACATTTCCGGAAATTTTTGGATTTCTGGATTTTTCTGAAAATACAGAAATTTTCCAGAATTTTTGGTATTTCCGGATTTAAAATTGTTTTCAAAAAGAAGAAAAGTTCTTTAGTGTAACCTTTTGAATTTTGATAATTTTTGTGATTCGTTTTGGTTGTGAAGGCGTTGTAACAAAATTTGGGGCTTCTCTGGGGCAATTAGCTTAAATATACTTTGTTTATCTGTTTACAATATGACATAAGTACCCAATACTTTTAAGATTCTTAATTAAAACTACAAATTGTTGAGATATTAACTAATATGTATTTCTTATATCATTCTCATAGCAAATACTGTACATGTAATACATGCATTTCAACTTTTAAATTGCATGTTTCGTATTCTTCTGACTTGTTATTTTCATTTCATGAAAACATTGCCTTACTGTTGTAACCATGCATGTCACTTCTCAACCATCCTGCATGACCTATTGATCTCTAATGACCTCTGACCTTCCATTGCATGCTGTGACCCCGTTAGGAGCGTGAGGTCAAACAGGCGTACAAGCAGGCCATGGGTGGGCTGCCCCCAAGGTCAGGGTCGTCCGCTTCGACCTACAGCGAGATGGACGATGAGGACGAGGTATAAGGAGAGACTAAGAAGAATATTAACAGCAATATTAACAACACAGAGAGACCTAATCCACGAGTTTGCTTTGCTCTAAATATTTGCTTTCTTTTGGAGTTCTTACTAACATTCATAGAAATGATAATAATACATGTGATTCTTAAATCACAATTCAATGTGGTCGATTTTTCAGACAGAAATAGACTGATGACAAAGTGCTAGAAATATTCGCACAGATTATGACTAAGAATATAGCTTTACTTGTCTGTAGTAAATACATGTTTTCTCCAAGATAGACCATGGCAACAAGTACCAAGAAACCACCCTTAAAAAAGCCCCAAACAATTGTCGAGATCTGACACAATGAGATGCTGTGCGTTTTGCTGTGTTATGTGTTCACTTAGTATCACATTGGCTCCAATTTCCTAGTGACAATTTAAGCTTAATTGCATTGTACTGTAAAAGAAGTATTTGAGTCTCCAGTGAGTTTTCAGTCATTTCAATCAACAGTTTGTATTTCAACGCATGTTCATTACTCTGTGAGTAAGTCCATGGTTTGGTGTGTTTAGGACGTACAGCACATGAAGGTGGAGTTGTTACAGTATATTTTCATTTCTTTGTTTGCAGTGGAGTTTTATCATTTATTTTATTCTCTATTTAAGGGGAATGGTTCTGAAATGTATGGTTCATTTTCTCCCAGTTGCATATTGCAATGTCAGTAAAGATATTGACATATCAACTCAACTGACAGCAAGGCTTTTTTATGGCCAGTAAAAATTGTAAAACAGATTTTTAAGGTAACTAATACATAAACCAAACAAATTAAGGAAGATTACAGTGTGATTTTCATCCTTTTCACTTGTGAATAATGGATCATGACTGCATTTTGCATTCCTGAATAATGCGTTATCCATGTTTTAGACAAGTCTGCGCTATGACTTACACTTGTGAGTACAGTATTAGAAGAATAAATGAAACTAATTTTGTCTGCAAATACTTTAACCTGCTTGTGCTTATTTAATTGAGTATTGAACACAAGTTAAATAATTATTCATGATTTTAAAATAATAGTAATGAAAATATATTTTTATACCATTCATAAAACTTGTCTATAAAGTTTTTATAGCTAAAATGAATGATCCGTCCAATCCCTTATCCCCAAACATTTGAAACATTGATACAATAATATGTTCATACAGTACCTATCTGCAGGGTTCATACAGGTCAGGGAATTTGTGTAACATTCTTTCCAGAAACAAAAAGTTAGTGAAAGTCAGTCAGGGGAAATCATTTATTCAAGATAATTCTAAAATGACTCTTGATTTATTTGTGGAATGAACAGTGGGAATAAAGTTTGTAGAGTGTGTAGTATTTTTATATGCTTTAAAAATGTAAAAACGGTTGTGGAATTTCACAGTTTTCTGCTCTGGAAAGTCATGGAAAGTCAAAAATGTATAAGTAAACAAACCTTGACCTCTACATTATTATCAACATTTCTTTAAAGGTAATTGACATGATTGGCAGTAGTCCTCAACTTGCCCTGAAACTATTCTAGAATCAAGTAAACTATGCAAGGATTCTGCTGTGAAAATCTTGTAATCAAACATTGACTCATTCTAAAAGAACTAAGTCCCTTGTGTGGCAGTCAAGTCTTTTGTGTAGCTCTCTCAATGGCTTCTATTTTTATTGGGGCTTACTAGTATGTTCATGCTTAATTCTTCTTAAGTAAACAAATTAGAGACAAATCCTACCAGCTGGGAAATCCTCTCCACCTGGTGTATACTGCTCCCCATGACAAAAGGCCATAACTAACATTTTAGTGTTTTGGAGATATTGAGCAAAGTGTATTTTGTTCAACATGTAAAGCCCTATTCAGTGTCCTTTTAACAAGCAGATTATGAAACAAAGGGACACTTCTAATTAATATTTTATTTTGTTCTGCATGCTTAACATGATGTACTGAGTCCCCTACACTATATAGTTCAATCTTGAAAAAATGTCAGTTATGCCCTTTTGTCATGGGGGGACGGGGGGGGGGCAGTATAGTTGGTATATATTTCAATTCATTTGGTTCTTGAGGCATTATCAAGTGTTCCCAATCATGTCAACAACCTTTAACCTCTGTACTTTGTGTCTTCTCTCGACGCAGGACGAACAGGGAGGCGAGAACGTGGACAAGCGGGAGAAGATGGAGAAGCTGGTGCGCGAGGAGCTGGAGCGCTGGGACTCGGAGGTGTCCCTGTCCCAGGCCAGTCGTCGGGCCGGCAGCTCGGCCAGCAACCGGGCCGGCAGCACCCAGCGATCCCGTCCCCCCAGCAGCTCCTCCAGGCAGCTGAGCCTCGGGGTAGGTCACACTATTAAAGCCCAGTTGACCAAATGTCCATGAAACCAAAAGTCTACTGTAACGGCTGATGATATGATTGCAAACACTTAAAAATATTGCAAGAAGCAATTGAGTTTGGATGCATAACAATGTATACACTACATGCATTGTAAATCGTGGCTAGAAGGATTTGTCTTGAATTTGTTCACTTAAGAAGATTCAAGCATGAACCTACCAGTACTGAATTACCATCATGCCCCGATAGAATGTCCTTCAGCAAGACATTTTTAATCTGCTTTGCTGCTCTCGACCCAGGAGTATAAATGGGTACCTGGTAGGGTGAGAATGACTTGGTTTGTTTGGCTTGATGCGCCTTCTTGGCAGCTCAGCTAGGAATACTCCCCAGGGAGTGGAAATGGTGCACATCTGTGTGCAGGTTAGTACTGGATGCCAGTGACCAGGGTAATAATATCCAAGCGCATTGAGACTGAGATAATCGGTGATTATGCGCTATATAAGAAATGGGCTATTATTATTATTATTATTAGAAATTGATCCCATAGAAAGCTACACAACAAATTTTCCTGACACAGCGGATACTGATCAATGGTAATTCTTTTAAAAACAAGTCAATATATGACCTCAAAGTTTTCACTGCAGAATCGTTGCATACATGTCGTTTACTTGATTCTGGAATAGTTTCACCTCAAGTTGAGGACTACATGTACCTCCAATCACGCTATTTACCTTTAAAATGTCATACAGCTCACACTTATATGCGTACACCCGTGGGTGTGCTGTATGAAATGTATGATATTTAAACGTAGACTTTTGGTCTGGTGGGCTTCCTTTTCACAGGTCTGTGGTCAACTGTACGGACCTCAAGTGAATGTTGTTGGGGTGACCAAAAAATTGTGTCTCAGTTTCCGTTGAAAATGATATTTTCATGTAGTTTTTTTAGCTACAAAGTCCTTTATTTGAATTTTTACTTTTGTGTAAAGACAGTGAGAGCTGCCTTTATTTCTATTTTGACATAAATATTAGACAATTTCCATTTTCCATTTATTTTTTTCCTTTCTCATTATCTCAATACTTTACTCATTTTATGTCGGAAGAAACTCGCCAGTCTTTCCCCTGTGCGTCACAGCAAACTAACAATAACATCTTTATTTTACCACACATTATTATTAACATTTTTTTTTTCCTAAAGTCCAAAAGAGGAAGAATCATCTAGCAGGGCATCACCTACAAAGGTACTTGTAGTACACATTACTCTGAGTAGATCACATACTTCTGAAGGGTCATGACCTCTGTCAACAATAATTTCTTGCAAGTGATTATCCCATCAGCCCCGTCATCCTCATAACTGGGAGTGACTCTCACATCCTCCCTTCCTCTTCGCTACCTCCTCCTTCATCATTATACATTCATAATCCAAGCCATGTACCATTATATTACTAGTATTTTGGACCACAATTTCATACATTCACGATCATAAATTGATGCCATTATCCCAACTAATTTCCCTCATGATGGTTTAGAAAACTCTTGTTCCTTATAATAAAAAATATATTGATGTGGTCTGTTATTGAATTAAATTGTTTCTTACCTGTACAAGGATATATAATTATTAAGATGAATGACAGTTTACCATTGTAGCATAATAAAGTATGATCACCAGTTTAATACAATCTCTGAATTGACATCATTTGTTTGATTAAGAGATTAATGTTTATCTTATTATCTGCACATACATTTAATAATAATTCATATTTATTAAATATTAATCAACGACCTCATTAAGAAATAGTTCATAACTTCGTAAGATTTGTCGTTACATCATTAATCATGGTCTTGGCCATTGTTAAAATGAAATTTTGAAACTAAGCTTTCCTATAATTCCATTACTATTACATCAACACATACGCCTTATGTGTAGTACACGGACAGTCGGGTACTACAAATTGCACAATTACCATGTCAGTTATATCAACATCCACTTTTACATTATTCGAACAAAAAAAATGTTGTCAGATAATTTTAACGCTCTCCCAGTAAAGACTGGAAATTGGAAATATATTCACATTTTAATTTCGATTAGTCTAATTAAAATTGAAAAATCAAATCAACTTCTAATGATTAGCCAAAGCTGCTTCTAGTTAACAAATTCTTGCATCACCATATAATTTCAATTAGTACATTAAAAATGAAATCGTATTGGCATACAGAAAAAAAAAAATTCCTTAACAATTTAAGTAAAATAAAATGAATAGAAAATAAGTTTCAACATATTGAAATATACCACTCCATTTAAAACAGAATGAATTATTTGAAAAAGAAAGAAGATATTGTTAAATCAAATAAAAAAGAATTTAATGAACCGTCATTGACAACAGGAATAGAATTAAACTTACCATAAGGAAATAATTTATTGAAGACTGTTTGATATATCTTCATAACCTTATGGTTGGATCATAAACTATTAAAATAAGAATTAACTCTATATAAGAATAATTAGTATTTCTAACTCTTCATTAGCAACATTAACCTTAATCCGTGGACACTATGTAGGAGTTAACTCCGTTTGCGTGTCTATTGAAAATGTTGTTATAGCTGAAATCAAATCGCTCTATGTTAAGAATCGTGCCAAGATGCTACATAATTCACCCCCATTCATAGTATTATTCATGAGCAGGGTAATGCAATTAATTTTTTATTCATTTAACGGCGGGCGATTTGTATTAGGGCCTTTGTGCTATATTTTTAATTTTGGGGGCTATATTTCTAATCCACTGGGGCTACTTTTTCCATTGCACAGTCAGATATAATGAAAGAATGCAAATAAAATTCGCCAGTGTTTAGTAAGACCCCCCAGTTCTTATCACACGCCAATAAAAGCTAACCATTTAATTCATATTCTGTTTCAATACCATATAATAAAAAAAAATGTGAAAATTTATCGTAAGCAAATCTGAGGCAACATGCTGAAAGGAAATGGTCACCCACAAATAATGATTGAGGGGATTTTAAGGGGGCGATGTGGGCTTTGGCAAACGGACTAAATCGCCTGTCACCTCGTTATATTCCTAATGCGATTCCATATCCAAAACAATGTCCTATAAAGGTAACATGTAGTGTGTAAAAATACGTTCTTTCAAGAAAATAGTCTCAATATTGCTGTCATGACATGTAGTTTGAAATCATTTCCCACACTTCTGTCGCAACGATACTCACACACCATGCAAAACATAAATAATGCATGAAGATGGACCTTAATTTAGATGCTATACCATCAATGATCGCGGGGGGACAATTTAGCTCATTTGCATAGCATTACATAGATTCATAGAAGTCCAACACAGCAGCCAGCCAACCTTATTGCGCTCACAAACTGCAGAAATAAGTCAAATTATATCATGGAAGATATGACCTGTCTTTAGAATGCATTAAATGTAATCGAACATATATTTACCATCATTTCAATGCATACCTATTAATGAATCCACCCAGCAGGCCTGCCAAGCCGACCGCCTGGTCTACAGCATTCCAGTCTCGCAGCCGATCGTCTGCCCAGGTTTCCGTGACGATGCCAGTGAGTAGTGGTCAATGATCCCCACCAGGAGACTAAGCAAATGATTCATGTCAGAATGCTTCTTTAATAATGTTTCCTCGCTTTTTTTCGAACAATGAACATTTAATCAAAATAGTATTTGGATATGAATATAACAGTTGTGCATGCTTGAAACCATAAATGTCACAACACATTTTTTTCTAGAAGTTAATGTGAAATAACGCGTACTAATATAAAATGTTATTATACACCACATGCAAATTTTACAATTCACTCTGTAGTATTGTGAATTTAACAACTATGCAACATTTTTGCCACATTGTATAACGATCTAAAGCAGTTCCATACTTGGTATATGACTGTGTGCTGTAAATATGAACTAAAAACCGATCAGATAAAAATCTCACATGACTTCATTTTGTCACTAAACATAAGTGTTTATTGTGTGCGTGCGTAATGACGAATGTTTTTGGCAATACACAATATGTCTGATGTGACGTGTCATTCACAAGAAAATAATAAATGATAATACGCCAAAATAAATAACTTAAAAGTAATACTTTCATATATCTCTAGCACCCTCCATCTAACTCGCCCCCCCTCCAATAAAAAAGAATAAATAATAAAAAACATGACTGTTAGAAATCTCCATAACTTGATTTATCAAGTTGTACATAAAATAATTCTTAATGGAATAATATAATGTTTACGCCCTGAAAGTGGTGCTTTTGGGGGTATCCAGTCATGCCTTGTGTGAATTCTAATCTTGTATCTTTGCACAAATACTATAATTCAATGAAATCTCACAATGGCTTTACAAATTACCATTAAATGGGCATAAACACATTAGGATATATATTAGAAATAAAAGAGAATAATGAACCATTTGGAGAGGATTACCAAAAAAATTTAGGGTCATATTGTCAAGATCAATTATGCATAAGTTGACCTATTTTTGTAATGTGCATAAAAACTTAGGCTTGTATATTTGATGTTGTTAAAAGAGATTCAACGATCATATGCACCTGCATGTCAGTCTGTGTGTGTATTGTGAAATACTATATTTGGTGGGGGAGGGGGGGGAGGGGGAGTTAAAAAATTGTACACTGATTTAACCGGTACCATTAGCAGTGCGAAACACATCGACATTTTATTTAAAGTGAGGAGCTTACAAGTTACCCAAGTGATCGTGGGGTGGGTTACCAGTGAAGCATACGGTACCAGGCTGAAAAAAATGAAGGATAATTTAAAAATATACTTGTCTACATAGTGAAATCATCTTAATTTTTTAATGGCGATCATAAAGCATTTTGCTTGATGGCAAAATGCACGCCATACATGATTTACTCCTGGGCTTAAGAAGTATAAATTTCCTAAGATGTACGTTGTTCGATCATTTGATTGAGCAGTGCAAAAGTTGTCACAGGTGCACATGTTATGTCGTATTGAACAAGCTGACTATTGTGTTGTGCACATTGATGACCATAAACAGTGTTACGTGTGTGTGTGTGTAGGTTTGTATTTTTTGAGTGAAGAGATATAAATGTCCAAAAACACAATGTTATTGAAATCAAAAGTCCATTTTTTCCTTCAGGATGATGCAAGCGGGCTACAAAATCGGCCTCGCAGCCCGAAGCGGCGGCCATCCACGCGCCGTCCAACCGTGCAGTGCCCGCCTCCCAGGCCCGCTCGTCCTCGACCAGGCGACACAAC
>JZLH01S0220783.1:31884-45615 GCA_001188425.1 Eucidaris tribuloides
AAAAATTGTCAATTTCATAACTGCAAAATGCAAAATTTTCGCCCCTGACGGGGCACTTACACTTCTAAGTAAATTGAGTGTATATAATGGCCTCTCGTCCTTCGACGAGTGTGCCCCCGTGAAACATACCGTTAGTAAACCTTTTCATTTTTCCCTTTCTTCTAAGTTTTCTAGCAATATAAGAATATTTTACATTGCTCGAACAATGCGGTCACGTTTAAGTTTTTAATGAATACATTTCAGACTTAAACCGAATGGCAAAGTGGATGTGGCTCACCAATGCAAATGATATCTCTATTGCTCGAAGAATAATACATATTGGCTAATAAGCGCACATCACTTGTGACATGCATGTATATGTATACGTTCATGAAAAATGAAAATTTACGATGATTCTGAGCTGTTGCTCGGGTCGTACGCGCAAATAAATGTGTATAAATAAATGTTTCTGAAAGGATATTGCATGACAAAATGTGATTCTGTTATTAAACTATAGCATAATACAAAAATTAATTGATCAGACGTGAAAATCTGTATACATTAATGTGAAGCGTTCGCTCGCTTTGCTCGTACTTAGTGAAATGAATGGTCTTCATAAGTTATATATTTAATTCCCTCGAAATTTGTTTGTAAATGCGCTAGGCCTATAAACGCGACTGTTATACTCTATTTTTACGAAAAGTCCCTATTTATAAAATATACCTTTAAAATATGTGTTTACCATGCCTAGAATCATGTCTTTTCAATGTCTATTTTTAAAAATTTTCTGCCATGGATCCCCCTCCCACACCCTCCCCCGCTCGGTTGATTCGCTCCCTCGCATGTCTACCCAATCTCCATGTATTTACCATGCCTAGAGAATAAAACGTCTATGCTCAGCGTATTTTCAAAAAGTTCCTTTGGGAGGATACCACCCTCACATTATGACTACTAAATTACAGCTTGTCACCTACTTCCTGTACGTCGTTTTAAAAACTTGACTACACAATCCCCAATTCTCCCTATCACATATAGCCGATACCAAGCGATATCACCTCGCGATACCAATATCTGATCGATCGCTCTTGGGATGCATACTTCCGGTTCAGGTTAATTGTACAGTCAAACGCACAAAACACATCATTTCGAACTTTGTCAAATTTGTAGTATTGATGCCTCATACCCAATCAAACATGGATTGACCTGGTGAACAATTTTGGAGAATATCTGTGTCGCAACTTTCTCAACAGAAATGTTCCTACGACCAGTAGACAAGGGAATGTACTCAAAACTCTCGCCAGGAAAGCCACGAATGTACATGTATAAGAGAGGAAGGAATGTAACCACGCACACGCCGAGTCGGAATGCGAACGCCGGTGTGTGAGGAGTCGATGGCTCCGTTCATGACGTAAATGAAAGGGTTGTTATATGGAGGTTGGACTTGAAAAAAAAAATATCATTTATGAGATTTTAAGAAAGATTTTTACACGACCCACGAGTACTTAAGCGTTCGATGTGTATCGCGCATGCATAAACCGGAAGTTTAGTTCCCAAGAATTAAGGGTAAAAAAATTAGAGCGCCACATGCGTTCAGATTTGGAGAGCTATATGCGATAGGGAGAATTATCTTTATAAAATAAACCTTTAAAATATGTATTTACCATGCCTAGAATCACGTCTTTTCTATGCATATTTTCAAAAAGTTCCATTCATGGTAGGGGGTATCCCTTTCACACCCCCAGGTCGCTTCGTTTCCTCAGAAGTATGACTACCCAATTACAGCTTTTCGCATACTTCCTCTGCATCTTTTTGAACGAAAAAACTGACTACAATGATTATCCCTAATAATTTTCAGAAGGTATACCTTTAAAATATGTATTTACCATGCCTAGAATCGCGTCTTTTCTATGCGTATTTTCAAAAAGTTCCTACTGTGGGAGGGGGGTATCCCCCTCCCACACCCTCCCCCGTTCGGTCGCTACGCTCCCTCGCATGTTTCCGTCAAGCCCCTTGTAAAAACCCCAAAATTTCTGGTCTACAACCGCCCCTGCCCACACCCTCCCCTGCCCCCCGCTCGGTCGCTTCGCTCCCTCGCCGAGGAACTCATACTATCACATAAAATGTGCCCCCATCGAGATTTTGCCCCTCCAAAACCAAAAGTGTTCCGGCGCGCCTGCCCTCTACCTCTGACCATCCACCTGAAACTCAAATGCCCGTCTCAGAACATGATCAACATCCCTCCTAGTGTGTGATGTATTAACTTGCCAAGTTTGAAGCAGAACAACTAACTGGAAGATGATGTCCACTGAAATTGTACCAAGTTTGAACCAAATCAACTGACTGGATTATTACACAATCTCCTTCATTGCACTGTTCAATTCACAGTTACAAGAATATTTTCATTCTTCAGTTTGTTGTGAAGTAAGTGTGCATTTAAGTCTTAATGTGTGACTAGAACAATTTTGTGCCACAAATAATACCCATTCAATGAGTGCCGTTAATGTGAAAACTATGGAAGTGAATTAAATTTATATTTCATTTTTGTGCACATTTGTACATTCCTTGAATTGTGGATCAGGATTTTTGCATCCAAAGTTAACTTTTATCCACCATGGACATCCATGGTAGTCTAGCACATGCTAATGGAATGGATATCAACTAAAAAATGACTTAAAAAGGACAAATTTGAAGGCATATGTAGGAGGTAGGGGTAGGTTCTTGGTCAGAGGTAGTACATCACACACATACACATTTTATCCACGGCAATTCTGGTGAGTATGTCCTCAGTAGGGGGTTAAAAAGTGATCATGAAAAAAGGGAAGGGTCCGTGTTTGATGGTCTTTTCAAGTGTGTGTGTGTGTGTGTGTGTGTGTGTGTGTGCATGTAGTGCTTGCAGTAATTTACAATGTTAAGATGTATTTTATAGTTATAGCTGTAAAGCTGTCGGCTTATAAGGTCACAGGAAAGTATTTGTCTCTCACGTAAGTAAATTCAAAACATTTCATGTGATTGAATTCTTGATATCAACAACATGCCATTCAGCAGTAGAGGCATGCTTGTCCAAGAGACCTTGGCCCCCACAAACTTCTGTTTTAATATACATTAACACGGGTTTAGAATTAAAAAGTCCTCTATAAATAACTGGTTTAACATTTGTGGCCTGTACCCATCTATTGTTGATAGGCAGAATTGTAACATTTATTTAAGTGAAGAAAATTGCAATTGGATTCCTGTTTACAAAGTGTGTGATGCGTGGTTTGCAGTTTCAATTACTTAGGTTGCTGTTTAATTGCGGTGAACAAACGATAAACAAAAACCGGTTACTTATATTGACGATATCACACCCTTCCGCCCAAAATCATTCACGCTTCCGTACGGCAGGAGTCGCGTGCCTCGACTCGTGCCTCGACTCGCGCCTCGACTCGTGCCTCATCCGCTGCTTCCGAGTACACTTCCAGTGAGGAGGAGGAAGATTAAACGACGTAAGTCAAGTTTGCCGTGAGCTCCATAAGACAACAGTGATCTTCTGAATCATTTCTCTACAGACTCGCTGGACCTTTTCATAATTTTGGTCAAAATTATTTATGTGATATATATACATCTATCTCTCTGTAAAAGCTTATATTCATATTCTCATACAATGATACTCTGGTGATGTGTGCAAGTTTGCTTGACATAGCAATGATTGATTTACATGTACTCACATACTGGAAAATTACACACACACATTTATGAAATTTAATAAAGTTGAAATATCCTTAATAATTTCTTTCCAGGTTGCAGTAAACACACTATTTTTCCCCTTTTTCTAAATGAAATGTAAAGATTGATAGTATACATATGTCCATCTCTTTTCACAAATTGTATTGAGATATCTTACATGTATATCCTAATTGACAACAGATGTTGTAGTAAATGTTACTTAACAAAGCTTATTTCAGGCATTAAATATTCAATATTAGTGAAACATGCAGCCATGGTTGTTTGGAAGAGGACCATTCTATGCTGCACTTTATTCTATGCATGGACACCAACTGCTGGGATTCGTGAGGAATATTGAACACTAGGAATCAACAGAGAGCACTGTTGTGCATTCTGTCCATTTTTTCCTCATTTCTACCCAAAGAAGTATTCATTAATGTGTATTTCCGATTTGATTATTGTCTCTCTCATTATTTGTTCCTTTTGCAGCATTTTGGAAAATTTTAATGTAATTCTGACAACCATCACCACAGTGATTGAACCATCATTGAATCAAGGCTACTTGGTCGTACCTATGTGGAAAGGCCCTTAACACTGTATTAAGTCTATGGTGCTAAGGCCCTATCTGCAGGGGTACAATGACGTGTGCTTTTAATCAATCTAACCAGCTTCCTTTTCATCACTTGCATCATAATCGCTGTTGTCAGGGACATCACAATCACCATAACTACCACTGTGACTATCGGCATCACTGTGAATGCTGTTATTCCCATTATCAATCATCGTCGTCATCGTTATCAGCAGCATCATCATCATCATCATCATCGTCTTCATCATCATCATCATTATCAGCAATCATCAATCATCAATCAATCATCATCATCATAATCACCATCATCATCGTCATCATCCTCACCAATGGCATCATCAATTTTCAATTATCTTCTTCACCACATGCTTTTTTTGTAAATCATCGTCATCATTACATTCCTATACCATTACCACAAAATTAATTACAATTTTAAGCAACATTAAATCTGAAATTCAAAATTATTTCTGTCATTAAGTGATTTTTCAATGGAAACTGTAAAATACACTCCATAGTTTTCATCATTATTTTTGTTCTCTTATTTTTCAACAGGACAACAATATCTCGACCAGCAATGTGTAACTGAGGAGTGACGTCACAAAAATTATCACCATCTTGCCGTCCTGAAAACCAGTGATTACGTAATCAACATAATCAAGCTTGAATCCACCCATCTCATTGGACAATCAACGAATCACATTGGACCATTCACCATCCAGATAAAGCAGCCAATGAATAATGCAGAAATTTGATGCTAAAACTGTCAGTCAAACATTTCACTTTGGTAAAAGTCATCTGCAGGTACAATACATATGAGTGACATGTGTCAATCAATATTTTGTTGTCAATAATCGTACATTGCACATTCCTCAGCGAAGCACATTGTTGTTTGAATCTTGACTGGGATATGAACAAAGTATATTAAGGAGATATGAATGAAGTATATTAAGGTGTAAATTGAATGGCTATTGCAGAGAAAGAGAAAATATTATATTGATTGTATTCTTTGAAGAAAATATTAATATTAATCACTTGGATGTTATTGGACATAGTCGGTTATTTGTGTGTAGAGTCGTACTGTATAATATATATTCAAGATCAGCATTGTTTCCTATGTGTGCTTATGAATGTTCAATGTCCGGAGAACAAAAAATATATATATCGTTATAGAATGCTGAATTCTATGTGAATATTTGTCCACTTTGTGCCAATTTTAATGTAATGGTTATTTTTCAGAATTTCTTTGTAAAATAAGTTTTATTATTGACTGGTCTGATACTGTATTCTTATTTATCTAAGCAGATCGGTCATTAATAATCAGTTGTAACAGACTGGTCTTTAGTTGAACATATGAATCGTATGATCAGTTACAAAAGTGAAAAAAAAAATCTTGTTTGGAATTAAGGCTTTTCACTTTGCCAGTTTACGTCTGAGGGTGGCTTGGCACTACATGATGTGACACTCGGCCAGCTAGTTCTGTAGTTCACAAGACCCCCATTTGGGGGTTTGCTGGGGTGGGGGGGGGGGGTAGCCCACACCTCCATTTCAAAATATTTTTTGTTTTAAATCACTTGCATATCACACATCATCAAAAATTATGATGTACTTTCTATGCCTTGTTTATTGTTGTCATGGACAACAGTTGCCTATTGATTGGTCAAAATTCGAACGATGGAACATGCACGGCAGTCCTTCCTAAAATTGTCCCGTGACTTCAGAAATCGTTGTACATCCCTTCAAAAAATCGAGCATGCCCCTGACTGTTGCATTGTGTGGTGCAATTCGGTGTTGTATCTGGGACCACAGGCTCCAAGACCGAGGCCGGCCCAGAACACAACCTTACCATAGGATTTGTACATGTGGCTTGGACCGGGACCGAGACCGAGGCCAGTCTGGGATTCAACACTGATGTGTAGTCACCTTTTACTTTACTCTTACTTCACTGTTCTTGACATTAAGGAGCTTTTGCAAAGCAACAGAGTGTGAGGGATATGGTAGTTTCTCTATGTACTCACGATCCATCTCCGCAGTGATTTGAAAGCGATTTTGTTTTACCAAACAAACATCAGGTTGATTGTGTATTCACACCCTCATTTGTCAAACATCTTCTGTTCTGTGTGGAGACTGAGTGTCGAATCAGTCGAAAACTGTTCCGAAAATAAAAGACAATAGAGAAAATTAGTCTTGTGTATGCACAGACACATTTTTTGCTAGAAGTTACGGTCCTCTTTGCCTACTGTCCTGTTGCAAAAGCTCCTTATTTTAATACTGCATAGTTCAATATGCAGTGTCGTCTTCATGTTTTAAAGAATGTAGAATATGAATTCTTCATTTTTTGTCATTGGTGTAAGATATTGTATATATCTTTATTCCTGACTAGCTTCCTGCATTCCTGAAATAACTTCTTCCTTTTGTGGCTGAAAAAAATTAAGTGTACTCATGAACTTTTTAACACATCAGTATTTTTCTAGAGATATATCGAGTACTTTTATCTATTTTATGAGCTATATATTTTATCTATTCTGACCTTTTGAAACTGAAGACCGACGATTCATCTACTTGTTCTTTAGCCTTCAGTTCTAGCTCACTTGTTTAATGTGGTGCTACAAAGTATTTTATGATATTTGTACTATTTGGAATATATTGAATTAATCAGTTGTATTTTATTGCAAGAATAATGTAGTTGATGTTATTTTTTTCACCAATCTGTTGTCCATTTGCAGTTAGTTGAATAAATGGAAGCATTTGCTTTGCAGTAAGTTGTTTGATGAAATGCATGAACAAATAATTACAAACACCGAAATTCAAGAGCCACAAGTGATAATTAAAGTTTGATACTGAATTTTTTTGATTGGTTTGTTAATTTTCTAATAATATAATATGTATTCTCCAAAATTGATTCAGATATTATACAAGGAACAAATTTTGTGAATTTAACCTTAATCGTTAATCATATTGGTGAAAAAGATGTGGTTTTGGACTTTATTTATTTAGTTAAAATGCATAAAAAAGAGCAGGTTGTGGCTGAATGTAGCAATTGTTTGGTCATTTTATTTACTTTAATAGTGTACAATTTGAATGTATATTTAGTCTTATTAATTCAGTGGCATAAGCATGTAGATTGCAGTGGAATCATTTGATTGTGTAGCATGTTAACTGCAAATTCTTGGGTCAATGTTATAGTATAGTTTTAATTTCATTTAAGTAATAATTTAAGAAACATTAACAAAGGAAAAGAAAAAAAAGGAAGAAAAATATTGTGAAATGGTTAGGTGATGATACAAGATACAGTAAATATTAGATATTGGTTTCATTTTGTGTATCTATTGTAATAAATGCTGTTAGTGTAAGTGATGATATTTTTATAAACCACTTGGAATAACAATCATTAAAAAGAAATTCTGAGTGTATCTTTAAATGTGTTAGTATAAGAACAGTATAACATTTTATTTTAGTTTAATGAGTACACACCTTTATAAAATATTTTGACAGAAGTAATATTTGAAGCTTACATATATTTATTGTGAAATGTGGATTGAGTGGATTCACATTGATGTAACTCTTCCATTTTCCTGCAAAATGAGAGCAATAATGTCGTAATTGTTCCGCTACAATTAAACTGTTCATTTTTAGAAAAGAGCAGATTCGTATCTAAAATTTACGAATGATCTACAGACAAGTAAATTTGCACAGTACCATTTTGTAAACAAGTACGCATTGGAAAATCCCTCAAAAAAGTATCTTTAAGCCAATCTGGAACAAAAACCGAGAGTGTACCCAACATTAAAATAAGCTTGTGTCCCGAATATTTTCAAAAATTTCTGTTATGTTGTGAGTTAAAATGCATATGAGTGGGTCAGCAAAAGTGGCCATAACAATTCAGTGTTGGTTCTCGAGACGTGTCTGCGTCCTCGAGACATGTCCTCGAGACAGTGTTTGGGTGTTCGTGTCTCGTCTCGGTCTCGAACGCTAATTGTCTGTCTCGTGTCATCGGTCCGATGGCATAATGTCTCCGGTCTCAGTAGGCGAGACATTGACATAGACACTTCAAAAAAAAGCTGCAATTTTGACAAGATCACTCCAGATTTTCTGCCTGATCCTAACAGGCATACAAATGCACATAAACACAGTTTTTTGAGTACATAACAGTCAGAGATTAAGAAGTTGGATACTTAAATAAGGCCTGTACATTGTGTCACTTTATGAAGCAAGTAGCCAAACTTACGGCAGAAACTGTCATTACAAGTTGGACACCAATGCGCAGTGTTTTTAATAAAAAAAAAAAAAAAAAATAAAGAATGGACTGTCAATCTCAGAAACTTTAATAGCAAGTATTTCGAGTCTGAAAAGATATAAACTTTAAAAGTTAACCTTCTGTTGAATTACCCTAAAACAATTATTCAAGTCTTCTTCTACGGATACTCCTCAACGTCCCTTCAGGAAACACACAAAGGAGGAATTGGAGTGCGCACTTAAGTTTTGTTTTGTTTTAGTCCTTGTTTCTAGATCGTTTGTTGCGGAATATAAATAGTTATGATTGTCATTTGAAAAGATACCCATTTAATAAAGTAAACATTCGGTTGAAGTATACGCGCTAACCTAAGTATCTAAGTACTGAAGAAGATACCTTAAAAGTATACCATTTTTTTTTCATGATTTTCATACCCTTTTTCAACTCTAACGCACACAGCATCGTCCGGCATGAAAACAAGAACCATTCCATTACTGCGTTTTGTAAGAGATGTCCCCACACGGTTTGTTTATCTCACGCAGCTCCAAGTCAAAGATAGAAGAAAAAAAAAATTTAAACAACAAATAATATAAGGTCATGCCCGTCCACAAAATTAATATTGGAAACTATGCAAAACATTCTTGTGTGTAATGTGATGTGTGTGGTGTTGTGTGGGTGTCTGTCGTCTGTCTGTGTGTCTGTCTGTCTGTGTCTGTTCAGCTGTGTGGTGTATGTGTGTGTGTGTGGAGGGGGGGGGGGCTATGGGAGTTGAGGTTACGAGTCCCCGGCGTTACCCCTCATATTTACAATGTTGGATGCAGTCCCCTCTTACCCCTCCGTTTACAAAGAGATACTGGATAAACACCCCCCTCCCCCTACGCCCTGGCCTTTTCTTGGCATGGTCGCTGACAAAACCTCATGAGTAGGTCCTACTGCAATCACACTACGGCGTCAATGTAACCTTTTCAGTAAAGGCAAAGAAAGGTTTTTCCCGTTTACAGATGTCAAATCTGGTTTTCCTCCATTTTTACAAATATCAGAAAATTCCGTTTTTTTCTGCGTTTGTCATTTACAGTTTTCAGACTTTGTGTGGAAGAAATCACAAAAAACATTAAGCTTATAAGGCTCATGCGTTTTTTTTGATTCAGGTTTGAGGACATACAGTGTATTTGCAAGTAACGTATGATTTTTTTTTTTGGGGCGGGGGAGGTAATTCAGTTTTTTATTCAATAAGTATTTTTAACGTTTTACTTCGGGGTGGAATTGAGGCATGTTTTTTTTAAATTTTTTGTTTCAAAATCCTGGTTTCGCGTTTTACCCTTGTAATTCTGTTATTTCCCAGTTGGAAAAATAGCAACCCGGAAACTTTGGTCTTTATTTTTCAGGTCCCCTTCACTCCGACGTAGGCTACTTACTGATTACAATGACACGTTCACCATTACAAGTGGTCCCCGCCGGTGGCACCCCCCCGCCACAACCCGCTCTCATCTTTCCATATTATGAAATGATGATTATGATGACGACGACTGAGATGATGATGATTTAAATGAATATAATGATGAATTCAAATTATGATGATGACAAAATGGCATGACATCAGGAATGAATCTTAAAACTGTTATAGTAGTCTATAATGCAATCGAGTATGTAGGAAAATGGAAGACTGTGTGTGCAATTAACATAGTCATGAGACATAATCTAGTGTCGTTTTACTGCTCGGGCATTAATGTCTTCGGTCTCGTCTCGGTCGTCCGAAGGTAATTGTCTCGGTTCCTCGGTCCTCGGTTCCGGCTGATTCTGAAATAACGATTGTGTCTCGTCTCGGTCTGGTCTCGAATGCTAATTGTCTACGGTTCGTCTCGTCTCGGGCGAAACTGTCTCGACCCAACACTGATAACATTATGTAAAGCAGTCCTTCTCTTGAAACATGCAACTACCTACTAATCTTACTACAGTACACAGCCTGTAGAGATAATGCTGAAAGAAAGCAGTGACATGGTATAAAGAGGCGAGAATTTGATCGAACTGCAGAATGGTAATGTTTTGTCAGAATGTGTAAAAGAGAAATTACAAGAAATCTCAGTGGATTTTTTGTAGTTTGCCAAATGTTGTTCAGCAAGTAGTCAGAATACACATTCAAAATTCATTCTGCTGATGTCAGAAACTAATATTGAGAAAAAAATCCCCCTCAAATGGAACCACATTTTTGACCACGATTAGCACCCCTGATTGTGTTGGTCAGCAATGAAATGCATGCTTCATTTATTATTAAAAAAAAATCAAATCTGGGCATAGTTGATAAAGAATTTCTAAATTCTTGATATCAACACCTGAGATGGAAACAGTTGTATATGATAGTAAGCTTGTGATGGTATTCAGATGGAACTATTTCGATGTAGTGGAATAGTTTTAATGCTGTACCTGTTATCTCATACCTTTACATTTCAGATGCTCATTTTAGAGGAAATAAACACAAAATACAAGGAAGGGAAAAATTAGTTTCCTACTTACACATTACCAAACTCACTCACTTTTCCACAACTATCTTGATGTCTTTTTATTGGCCGTGACCATACTTTCGCCATTTGAACATTTTCAAATATGTTTGTAAAAGGGTTGACCTATCAAAATTGAAATATTAATTAAAATATTAAGAACTACAGAACTTTCATATTTTACCCGCGAGACTTGGTATAAAAGTAAATTCATGTGAACAAACACTGTATGACATGTGTAGTATCTCTTGTATCTTTTTGTAGATATGGTAGCACGTCCAAATCACTTTGAATTCAGTCGCTTCCCAAAATTGTGTCACCTATAACCATATAAGGAATGTAAAAACAAACCTTTATTATCACTTGAACTTATTATCATTTTAATATTTATGAATATATATCAGAATAATTGATTTAATACATTGAATATGATAAAGGGGTGAGGAAGTCCGTATACATTGAGAGAATTAATTTCACCGTATTGTGCGATGAGCTGGAAGGAAAGGAAGATACTGAGGCTGAATTTTGGCCCGAAATCTCTGTAACTAAATGTATTTTTGTTCCATTTTCAAAACATTTTTCTGAACCTGAAAAATGGTGTAGATATTGTTAATCATCAAAATGGTTTTTGAAAAGCACCTTTCATAAAGAAAAACAAAACAAAACTGTTTTTCCGGACAGTTTTATGGCACCATTTGTGTTTGATACATTGGTTTAAAATGAATATTATTTGGCTTCACAGTAAATTGGGCCAACCTAAAAATCAAATATTGAGTAACAAAAGAAAAAAAAAGAACTTCTGTCATAATTACTCTTGGCTCATCATCCAAATTCCCCTTGAAAGTTTTTTGGAATACTGTAGTAATGTTTCCTGCATCAAACATGAATCAAACCAATTAATCAAACCCTAGTATTTCTGAGCGTTTGGACATTTATATTTAGCTATACAGGCACTAATTGGTAATCTATTTATTTTCATATATCTGTGATTTTATCGGATAAATATTTAAAAAGTTTTAATAATTGCTGGGTATACAAATCTTCTAAAATTGTGATATGGGGGGGGGGGGGGGGGGAGGGGGGGGAGGGTATATACAGTATATAATAACTGTAAGTCGTTCATCTAAATCATTTGAAAGTTAAATTCAGTGGCCATTGTTTAAGTACAGTATCTTGACAAGGCAGTGGGTGTTGATAAGGTTAGGCTGAATTCTGTACTACAACAGAGTAGAATTCATACTAAATGGAAATGCAAAGAGATCATACATAGTCGCTTGGCCAAGAAATGGCACGGATTGATTATGGTGAGATGTTTCCATATAATCTATTGTGTTACATAAACAATATGGCCAGTGTACTCCTTCATCCTAACACGATATTTCCTCGTAATTGTTTAACAACATATGAATGCCCATACATTATTTGTAATATCAACTATTTGAGATATAAAGAAATTGGCCGGCTAAATAACAATCCGCAACATTATCAGCTATAATGTGTGTTGTAAATTTTTGTTGTCGTTGATGTCATTGTTTGGATGAAAATAGTCCACAGAATGGATGGGTTAACATGGTGTACCACCAGCATGAAATGGTGAAAATGAGCAAATTTTGATTGTCAAATGGAAAAATGAATTTGTGTATTTTCAGTCTAGCAATTATCCACCGTAAGTCATAAATTATGTACTCAGTGCACACACCGTGAGCATAATTGGTGCCACATCTTTGCATTTTCAATGTGGCCTGTGGTTGTATGGTTTAAACGCACAGCTCGAACGACTAGCAACTTTGCCCCGCTTGCCTGGGGCAAGTAAATTCAATGACAAGGCAAGTAAAACTCCAAAAAATGTTATAATATTGATCATGAAGTGAGCAAAACATGGTCCAAAAAATCTTAACCGCCAAATATGAACATAATATGTCTTAAAATGTTGTTCAGTTAAATACTAATTTCTTCTTTTGTTTCATTTACTTTAATTTTTGTGACTTTGTTAAATTCAATAAATCACCCTTTTGGCGAACCCCCAGAAAATAAAATAACAATGGTCCAAAGCATAAAAAGGCTTTATCAATAAGTTGAAATTAATGAGAAATAATTATAATTTTTTTTAATTATTGTTTATTTTCTTGGGCAAATAAAATTGAACAGTAATATAATTTCACTTGCCCCAAAGGCAAAGTAGAAAAAAAGTTAATGTGGAGGCCCTTGTGTTAACATGACGTCTTTGACAGTGTAGGTTTGTAACAGGTGTTGAGCTTTATGCGCATCCTCTAAATTGGACATGAAAAATGTGTGGAAGGTTATAGTTACCTGAAGATGTGTCAAACTGTCCAAGCATGTCCAGTGCAAGTTTAAAAATGTGAACAAAAAAGTGCCCCGAGATACAATATGTGCTTGTGAAACCCATACTCTTTCAACGCATTTCCAAAATATCATAGATAATAATACTACTAAAATTCAAAATTGTAATACTATCTTTGTGTGAAACAAAAATGATGAACAAGTGTCTTAATAAAAGTGGTCTGTTAGTATCATGAAACGCAGGCTGTTCAGGATGTGTACTTTTAAAGTTGTCAGGGGAGATTTCCCTGTTTGTTTTGACTACCCGAGTGAAATGTGTTGATTTTGAGGTATGTTCATCATGATGTTTGACACGAAAAATGTAATATTAAAAGAGCAATAAAACAAATCAAAACAGAAATAACAACAATTAGCAATTATAGTATAGCACACCT